>JAWNPB010000059.1:0-49119 GCA_035045355.1 Drosophila lacicola | reverse complement strand
AAAACGCTCGCCGCTCTGATCGATGGGCAGCGGGTGCCAATGCATATGGGCAGCAGAGTACAAATAGCGCGCAAATATTATTTGCTCTTAGGCTGTTATTATGATTGTCGTATTCTGCTGTTGGCGACTGCACGCAGCCGTCGGTGTTGTCTCTTTTGATTACTTGACCAAACATTCTCCTCCCGTTGGAAGGCAAGGGCTTTCAACATTATCCTGTTTGGACAGCAAACTCAGCTTGCATACGGTTGCATACCAAACATTCTCCTCCCGTTAGAAGGCAAGGGCTTTCAACATCATCCTGTTTGGACAGCAAACTCAGTGTCCAGTAGCAGTCAGAAGCACAGCTCTAGCACTTCAGCTAGTGGCCTCTTCAGTGGCGGTAGGTGCTAGACCTTTACAAGGACATCGTTAATAGAGAGTCTTGTCTGAGCAGGGTACCATTTGGAGAGCTGTTGAAGAAGCGTTAAATATTCTATGCTCCAACGGGGCCAAAATCCTTTTTGGAGATATTTGACGCGCTGAAAATAGTGTAGTTTGATAATTACATGTATATACAGACATACATACATGCAGACACATAATCAAGCCTATTGGGTCAACAATTTCCCGTTTATCTCAAGTTCGCGCAATTCTATAATACTATTCCTCTTGTACTCTAATTCTTGCAAGAAGAGATCGACAAGTCCAATAACTTCTTGTCTCTCTCTTACACATGCATTAATTTCTTGTAACTTCTCCTTTAGTTTGTGAGCATAAAACGAACGCAGAGAGAGTCACGATCGAGCATTCGAATAAATAGACGTATCGAGACGATATTGTGTTTTGCTTCGCAAGCGATATTTGTCTTCTACAATAGTTAAGCCCGTTGAAGTTGAGCTGCCTTAGATCAGGCTCAATGTATGACATATAATAATTCCGTGATGTGGCAGACGAGCGTGCGCAGCGAATCGAAATCCAAGATGGAAGGGCCAACAGAGCCATAAAAGTAATGCTTCGCAGTCTTTACAGCGGCTTCCCATAGTCCTCCAAAATGCGTGGAGCGAGGAGGAGTGACCAGACCAGATCCTTGGTTTAGGGCGTTTAGAAATGATGTTGTAGACATATCCCTTACATGCTCTCAGTGTAGCGAAGCATATGAAAGGGCTAATGTAGCATTTCACTGGTGGCCTATTGGCACCTATTGACCATAAAAGGATACGATGTGTCGAGACGATGAGCTGGTAAGTCTGCCACTATATGCTCTGCCAATCGCGGCTTGGCACGAAAACAGATTGTGCATTTAGCAACAACACTGGAGATTGTTTTGTGACCGCAATTGGGCCAGTACTGGCACCGAATCAGTAAGGCGCGAAGTAAGTTCTATTTATAAAAATACACTATTATTGCTTGCGTCACAGGAGGTTGTCGGGCCAATATAATCGGATGTCAAGCTGAGAAGTCCAGCGACGAGTTTTCCAGGCATCAATCAATGCGAAGTATGCCGAAGTCGTCAAGGAATAGCGCAAGAGAGGCCATTGAGACGATTTGACATGCCTTCCTTCCTTCAGTGCCTCGTAGTCATCGCCAAAAGTATCCATTTGATCTGACCGCAGCGACAAATATGTGCATTGTTGCACGTGAATCAGTTCAGTTTCTCGGATTCGATTTACAAATTTGTGAATACAAGCAAAGACCCGTTGCAACTTGGAGAACGAATTGATGAGCTTGTAGTTAATCGAGAGAAGTGTCGAAGTTCTGGCAAGGATTCAACGGGTACACAGGACGCAGGCCACCCTTTTTTTCTATTACTGAGAAAACTCATCGCGAAGCCAAGCCACCGGATTTAATTCAGTGGTGAGTTCTTGGATGGCTGCGACCCGATTGAAAACGAAAACATTGAATTTCGAAGCATCATTGCGAAGCCAAGCCAAATCCACGGCAGATTCTGACCAACATTAATACCGACAGACGAGCACTTTCATTTGGCATATTTCACTGAGCAGTTGAGCCAATAATGCAGCTCCTGAGAGCTCTAACTTTGTTTTCACGGGCGCCAACGTGACTTGGAGCACAAGAGACGTACGCTAAATAGACGTATGCTCCATAAGCGCTCAGCTGGGAACAAAAAATCCGTGAACGTCCTAACGTTTTCGTCATGTCGCTGATATCGTCGATATCATGTTCGCAGCAAAAAGTTCTCCTTGGCGAGTAGTCCAGACGAATTTGAGATATTGAAGCACAGCTACCGCCAGAGATGAGATCATCCACGTAGAAGTCTCTTTTAACAATGTCAGCGCACATATGGAATGTTTTCTGCTCATCCATAGCCAGTTGGTGGATAGCATGCACTGAGAGATGCTGAGATGCAGAGATGCTGGTTTTGTACAGTAGGTGACGGTGTCCAACTTGTAACTCTGTATCTTCTGTAACGATACATTTTGCAGATGTCGCCTGTGAGGGCGGCTGCAAATGTTCGAAACCGCAGTTGTATCGAAAACAGCTTAAGTTGGATGGTAAGACCTGCCATCAGTACATCATTAAGCGAGTGTTCAGAGATAGTAGCTGTGGAGAAATCAAACACGACTTTTAGCTTGGTTCTTGTGCTATCATCCTTCAGCACGCCGTGATGTGGCAGGTAGTACTTGCATTGGCCCAGTGCAGCTAAGCTTACAAGTGACATATGACCCAATCAAGATATTTCTTGATAGATGATGCAATTTTCACAATTGGATTGCAGTCTAGTTTTCTTCCTAAATTTAGGAATCGACGAAGCGCCTGTTAATAGTAGTAACCCAGCTGATCTATGCCTAGTCGGTGCGGTACACGAACAGAATACTCGCCAGTCGGCAGACGTTTAAAATTGGCCTGAAAGTGTGCCTCGCAGTCGTGCTCCTCCCTGTTTGGTAAGAAGGCTCGGTGCAGCATTCCAGTTCCCAAAAACGACGGATTAATGTTTCGATCTGTGCATTCGACTGCAGATTCCCCGTTGATCGCATATCCACGAGTGTTGATTTGCCTGCATGTGAAGCACCTCCCGTCGCGACCCAACCAAAGCGAATCTTTTGCAATATCGGCAGTTCAGCAGCTAGTTTACTCCGGCCAACGCATAGCAGAGCGAAAAACAGACTGGCTCCGATCAACATGTCGATTTGCTTCAATTTGAAGAATTCAGGATCGGCTAATTGTATATTTGAATTTGCGCAGCTGGAGCTGTCGAGCAAGAGAGGTGATGATGTGCAGCTGCGACCAAAGTCGAGCAACGCACGGCAGGGCACCAAGGATTTGGCAAGGTAACGGGGGAAATCACGATACGTCGCTGTCGAGTACAATCTATTCTGTCACTAGTCGAAGAGCTATTGACATAATGTTCAGTCCCGAACCAGGTTGGCAGGACCAGATTTAATCGAAAATTCAAAAGGCACAAAACGTTTTGCGGTCGTTCGAAAACCAGACAAAACAGAACAGAATATTTGTAGTAGGCGACAGGGTCTTAGTTAACACAAGCAAAAGACTCGGCAATAAGCTAGCCTTCTTGTGCGTGAAACAAAACTTCGAGGCAGATCTAGGGACCACAGTCTTAATTAAGGGGAGGTTGGTCCACTAGGACAACTTGAGGTAAATGCAGGAAGTGATATAAGTTTAGTTTTTAAAATAATTTAAAATTTGATCCTTTCTTTTCTAACAGTCCAGGCTTATACCCGTGGTACTTCTTTTTCTCGCTGGGACACTCCGATAACATTCCAATAATAGACGGCGATGTATTAGATTGGGGCCAACACAACATGGATGGCGAGAAGCTTAGAATATTACGCACAGCCTTAAAAATCGTGAAGGGCACTTCTGATGCCTTCGATTTCGAAACATTAGGTGTTCCGAGTCACAACTCATAGAGGCAAATAACAGGAAAGTTTTTCAGATAAGCCGTATCACTAACACCATCAACCAAATCCTTGAAGCAAAAAAGGAGGATCAGATTGACACCGGTCAATCAAGCTAGGAATAGAATGTTAATTACCGAATTTCAGAACCTTATTCTCACAATAACTCTTGCCAAGGCAAAGCCCAAGGTCAGCGCTATTGCGGACACGAAAGTCGGCTCCGCTCTCTTGCTCGAAGAATCAATTGTCTTTAGTTTTAGTTTCGATTTTGAGATACACCAGAGCGCCTCCGCCTGGTTCCGTAACCGATCCTATCTTTCATTATATGCTAACGCGGATCAACAGTCGGTCAGACTTTATTGAATTAGTTTGACCGATAAATTAATGATATAGTGTGATGTACATGAAATACGTAAAACATTTCGCAATATTCCAAAGAGAATACGGTAGGGTAATCAACTCGATGGGCAAAACCATTAAATCACCAATTTTCTTAGCATATATTTTAACACGCGCAGAAATGAAATTAACGAATGCGATATACCAATATAATAAAAGTAAAACTGAACACAGAAATACACAATTACCTTTTGGAGTAACACCAAATCCAATAACAATTAGAGGAAGGTATGTTATTGATTTTTATAGCCTGGTTACAATATGCTCAAAAAAATGTTACATTTTTAAACTTAACATTTTGCGGTTCCACTGGCAAGTGTAAAGTATTGCTTCCTTAAACAGATGATCGGTTTGGTTTGATATACCTAAGCGCCAAAAGTTTTCCTTCCAAAAGTCAAAAAATATGACTTCGAAGTAGGGGCTCCATTTAATGGTCTTTTTGTGGGATTTGGCCATCTTTAAATGTTAAAAATTGTGAGAGAAATAACCTCTTGCTTTCGTTGCTATATCAGCTTTTTATGGGAATGACGCTTTCATATTTAACATAATACAGATACGAAATTCGATAAATCATCGAAAAAAACACGAATTATTCCGGGCGAATACCAACAATTTTGAAAATTTCACATTTTTTGAAAATGTGAAAATTGTGTTTCCTTACGTACAGGCACTAACCAAAAAACATATAGATAGGACAACCAGTGTAAACATGTTGGTCACCAAAAATTGGTTTGCATCTGGTCCAACGAGCGAGTAAGATATACATATTACATCTTTTGATCGTTCACACTACAGGAAACTCCTTTGGCTTACTCTCTTCCATATGATTTGTGCGATAGAACGGCATCGCTGTTTATTTTTATCTCGCTCGCACTTACTCTCAGTGCTCTCAATGCTCTCTTTATGTCTAGGTACCGTTTAAATGTTTGTGTGTGCATGTGGCCGCACAAGCAAAAATGCCCACAAATTCAATTTTTGTCAAAAGTCGGTGGCATTTCTTCCCTTTTGAGGGGACGGGTAATATGAAATAATGAAAGGGTTTGCCAAGTCGATGCGAAATTCTTTCATTTTAGCTCGGTATTGCTGGAAAGGGTACCTAAGCGTTGGCATGTGTGCATTTAAAAGTTTTTGGACTTGCTATTCACGCATACTTGTATATTTTGTATATGAATAAAAGCATTTATGCGCATGTGTGCCTGTTGGTCCCTGCCTGCCTGTCCGATGCAAATTTGACAATATTTTGACAATAATTTTCCTTTTAATGATTGGATATGATTTTGGTAAGATATTTAAACTCTCCTGTTCATGTTTATCTTCAGATTCAACTGAAAGTTGTTTTGATTGTTTTTCAATAAGATTCGATTTATTAATAAATAATTTTTTGGGTATAAATTTTGAATATATATGTTAGGTACAATTTTATGCTTAATAAGATACGTTCAAACAACAATTATTATTATTTGGTATATTTTTATCTCTAGTATTTTCGAAAAAAATTTCTTTTGTTTGCTGTTGTATTAATTTGGTAATATTATTTTTTACGGACATGCTTTGGGTATAATCAGAGTTCAAGTTGATTATAGATATATCATTAGTTATTACTGAGCATTATAGATATTTATTGTGTTATTCACTTCAATTAAGATCTCATTTTTAATGTAGATTTTATTTAAAATGGTTTTGGGTAAGTCCCATGTGATGAGTATATTTGGCTCAATGTAGATAGTTTCTGTCGTTGAATGCGATTTGGAATATCTGCAACTAGTGTTAATTTGTTTTGCGATACCTTATATGCATGGGCTCATAGTTAATATTTGTTTGTCTTTGTTGTATAGATTATTTTGTGAATAATATTTGTATTGGGTTTCGTCTTGAAAATATTCGAAATTCGAAAAAAAAATTATCTTTGGTATCTGATCTAAGCCAGGAAGATGTTTTTATATTACCTAGTTTTTCTTAGCTAATGTGCTCTAGATAGTCATGTTTTAATAATTGTGGATTAAAAATTCCAATTCTAGTTAGTTGCAACCCCATTTCTAAATCTTCGCTATATTTAGTAAACTGTTTTAAGTTGAATAACTCAAAATGAATATATGCATGTTGCTCCTACAAAATTTAGTAATCCCACCTTACTTCTTTTTGCTATTCTCATATCATTTAGTTAGTTTTGGAGCTTTTCAGTTAAATTTAGTGTGAGACATACGCAAGTAAAGGATCTTGTTTTGGATTTTCGTCCTCCTGTATTTTTTTTTTTTAATTTTTTGGTTTATGATAAATCGTTTTATTTTTCGACGTCCCTTAGTCGTTTTAAAATATTCTTCGTCAATTTGTTCTACTTTCCCAGTGGGCTTAAAAGAATTGTGTAACTTGCCATGAATTAGGTGTGCTTTTCAAAACTTAGTATTTATTTCAAAATCTCTTTCGGTTTAATTAAGACTATTTGTTCTTGTTTCCTTTATGTTGTGGCTATTATAGTGAGGTGTACCTACCTAAAAGAAAATATCAGCTGAGGTCCTGATAAGATTTGTAGATTTGTGTTCGAGCTTATATAATTTTTATTGTTATGAGTCTATTTTCTTTGTCATCGTCAGTAATTTTTATACGTACTTATTCATTTACAGTCTTATGTATTCGTTTTGACTCCCATTACTAAGCATACAATATATAGAAAGCTCAAATTTTCTGTACCGAGTGCTTGCTTCCATTTTGTTTTGCTCCGAGAGAGTAAGACTGCTGAGAGTGTCAGCCGAGCCCCGAGAGCCGAATGATCAGTCGTAAGATGTATTTCGCACAGTGCACAACGTCGCTGCGGCTGATGTTTTTCGTAATCTATGTTTGTTAGTTTTGAATTTCTTGCAGCCCAGAAACATATGTGTGTATGCATGTGCAGAGTGTGCTTCGCTCTCACTCATTGCTTTGTGCGCTTGCGTGTATCGCATTCTTACAGCATAGCATTTAAAAAACCCCGAGATCTACAAAAATACGTATGTATATATTGTGAGGATGTACGCACAAGTAGATCACGGCGTTTGTCGGTAAGCCCTTTTGTGCCTTCGGTAGCAAGATGCATACACATTCAAATGTTCTATTATGTGTTTCTTCGTCCAGTCAGGCATAATGAGAAGAATCTGATTTAATTTTATTTATTAAAAACTTAAATGACATAAATGGAGTAATTATATTTAATATTTTAATTTTGTGGTTTGCTGTGGGGACCTATTTTGCTTAAAATAAGAAAACCTTCTAAGTGGTATATCTGCAAGGGTCGGCTTGTCCAAGAATTCTGAAAAAGACCAAAAATTGAAAATTTCTTGCTGTAAATTTTGTTTGAGTTCTAGTGATATCTGTTGGCTGTGCAATTTAGGAAATATAGGCTAGAATGTCGAGTTTTAGTGTTTCATGATAATTAAAAGTATTGATATTATTCCGATTTGCATACCAATGAAGAGGGTTCTATAATTTTGTCATGAAATGTGTAACGCATAGAAGGAAATATGTCCGACCCCATAAAGTATATATAATCTAGATAAGCATCAACAGCCGAGTTGATATAGTCATGTCCGTCTGTCTGCTTCTATGCGAAATTGCCTCTCAGTCTTAAAGCTATCGTCTTGAAACCTTGCTTAGGTCCATTTTTCTGTTACAGGCAATGAAATGTCGGAACCGGCCGGATCGGACCACTATATCATATAGCTGCCATTAAGTACGGTGAGGCGGCTGTCTGGACCAGCCACCCCACAGTTCACAGGCAATCTGCCATTAAGTTCATATTATTGCTTAAAATATTGTTAGTTCATGAGTTGATATTATTAGCTTGTAAGCATAGGGTATAAGCATTGTTGTATTAGTCATAAGAGTTAAGGCAAGGAGCCGAATAATTCAAGTTAATTAAGGGCAAGAAGCCACGGTGAATTCACTGTTTGAGTGTGAATGTATCCGCCGACTGCAACCGTGCGTTGTTGATCGATTGCTCAACCCCGCCCTCGATAGCACAACTTCACCTCAACGGCGTAGAGCGAAAGCTCGCCGACGCGAGCGGACGCCTCGACAGCGAGCGAACCGGTACTTTTTGTTGAGCGGTCGAAACGAACAGCAAACTCGGTTGCTCTGGATGTACGCTACGTTCTACAGGTGTGTCCACACGTGTAGTGTACTTACTAACCGTAGGGTAGCAATGCCGGGGACTGTCACTGAGCCTCGAAGATAGTCTCGCGAGGCTCATGAATAAACACGTCATACCCGGTAAACAAGTACAGATTAATCCTTTTAAAACATTGCGTTGAAACAAATACGTTCCAAATTTCTAGCTATTATAGATACTGAGATCGACTCGTTACTACTCGGCTATTGATGCTGATCATTAAAATATATTCTTAATGTGGGCGGAGATGCTTCCTTCTGCCTGTTACATACATTTGCACAAAAACATAATACCCTTTTTACCCATTTTTAATGGGTTCAAGGTATAACAAGTAAGAAGTTCTAGTCGGGAGCTCCCGACTAGGGAATACTCTGAACCCTCTAAGTCCAACACCAAATGCAACCCCTGCTACGCGCTTGTTTGCTTTAGTAGTAAAAAAAAGACAAATTTAAAAAAAAAAAGTTTCCATGGCAGGGGGTTGCACTCGCAACAGGTCGCATTACTTTCCGTCGCCTCTACCCAACAGCCACGCCAATAATTGAGTCTTAATGAGAAAAAAAAAACTTATTAAAATAGCAGCACAGAAAATAATACAATCGCAATTGCAATGCTGTTGATAGAATTCAAAGCAGACGCGCGTGATTGTGTGTGAGTACATGTATACAAATATTCTTGGAATTTGCGCTTGCTGCTGCACGTGTTTGCAGACCAAAACACATTTTCTTTCGTGTTTCTTATCTGATCATGATCAAATTTTCAGTAGTAAATCTTGTGGTATTATAAAATATTCGTGTGTGCTCAAAATGACAATTGCATTTAAAATGTGTCTTAATTAGGTAGGCAATACAAGTTGGTTTACTAATATGATTTATAGCTTTGTGGTGGTAGCGGGGTGGTGGCGATAGGTATAAAATAAAAGATACCTGATATATATACATATATACTATTCTAGAAGCTACATGTCAAGTTTGGTGACTTTAGCTCTTATTATTTACCCAATTCGCTCAAAAAACAGGATTTCGATATCGATTTTTATCGATTACTTTGAAACGGGAAAAGTTATCGAATATCGGAAACAAACTCGATCTGCGCATGAACTAGGCGGATCTACAGCTAATTTCAAGTCTCTAGCTCTTATAGGTTCTGAGATCCTTGCGTTCATACATACGGACGGACGGACGGACGGACTGACGGACGGACAGGCAGACAGACATGGCTAAATCGACTCGGCTGTTGATGCTGATCAAGAATATACATATATACTTTATAGGAGATGCTTCCTTCTGCCTGTTACATACATTTGTAAATTTTTACACATTTTTAATGGGTTCAGGGCATAAAAAACAAGTTACTTCCCTGTACCAGACTCGAACACAAAAATTCAGTTTTGACGAAAACAACTTTAACTAAATTCGATAGGGCCTATAATGTAATAGATGTCAGAAGGCGACCTGCGCAATAAAAGTCACCGTGATGGACTTCAGCGAGAGTCACTGTTTGACCTCAATAATATAAAAGGCTGGCCTTGTGACTCAAAAATAAAAAAAATTAGTTAAAGACAATTGCCGGAGCTATGTTTCTTAATAGGTCCAGTATTGACTTAAGATATTCATACAGAACTGAAACTGAAGTCAAAAGTGAGCTGAGGCAAGCGCTCGAAAATGACGAGGTCTGTGCCATTGATCGTTATTTCTGGCCCGTCGTCAGTGCTGACTTAAACAGGGCTTTCATTTATTATTATAATCCAAATATGTTAAAGGTTGCCTTGAATATGGCACGCCAGGCTCCGGCGTGCAAGCCACGTGCACAGGTATGGTGGTTCGCCAGTTTGTAGTTGAAGTACTGTGCGCTTTGAGATGCCGAGATGATGTTAACGTTTTTACATACAGGCTTATCTCTGGGATATTCCATTAGTATATGGAAAATGTTTTCGGACTGGAGGACCTTTATGTTATGCCTCCATCAGATTTACTACGGCAACTTCCGTGGGATGATGATCAAAGATGATATTATTTATCTGATTGGTTAACTTTATTTTGATTACTGCTAACGCAAACGTACTAGTAGCAGGTGCTGCGTTTGGTATTGGTAGAGAGGGGATCAGGGTATACACAGTCAGGAGCTCTGGACGCCTTTTACTTTTTTTAAGTTTAATAGGTATTTTTTTTTAAACTCTCCAATGGTTGTTCTTAATAACTCATACGCAAAATGATTATTTTTATCCTTAAAATATTCTACTATAATTTCATATTTTTCTAGCTCTAATATCAATCGTGTTAATTCTGAACTTGAAGTTACCATTAAGGAGAGCTAAGTATGCCAAATAATTGCAGAATTGCAAAATGCAACAAATCTTCTATCAATAGTAATCGCGAAACGACAAGAGCCGTTGAAAAAAAAGTAAAATTTCGAAAACATTCATCAGGTTTATTTTGGTTTTTATCAATAATACTTCCAAAGCTTCATGTAAGCCTCTTGTTGAAAAAATGATTTAGATTGCGTCGAGTAAACTCTGTAGATAGTCTATTTTCTGAAAAATTATTGATTATCCTTGAGGCTGTATTCAGTAAATCAGGGGACTTTGCCATGTTTATAGTAAGATTTTCAGTTCTATCTGTCGGCGGATTTTTGTCCTCCATAGACTATAGCATGAACTATGGAACAAAAAAAGCTCTTTTTAATACCATAGGTAAATAAATGTGGCGATTGTATTTTTCATTTAAGTTTACCAGATCCCTTAGACGTTCTAATGTGTCTGGGTAAACTTGTTAATCAATTTTAATTGTTAAGAAACAAACTTCTGTTCTCATTGTATTCATTTGAGGATGCAGTGTGTTTGATTATGGTTGGTCTTAAACCATGGGCACTTTTATTAAGACACTTATAAGACTTTTCAAATTCAGCTTTTGTATCTTTATTTCAAATATTCCATTTGAAGCCCCCCCTTAGTTGGAAAACTGATCTCTTGAATATTCAATCGAATATTATTCTACCCGATCCATTAAAAATGAGTAGAAAAGGTATAATGTATTTGGCCAATTGTATGTAACAGGCAGAAGGAAGCATTTTCGACGCCATAAAGTATACATATTCTATTCTATGTCAGCAATCGATCACTGAGTCAATCTTTCCATGTCCGTCTGTCTTTCCGTCCGTCCGTCTGTATGAGCGCAAGGATCTCAGAACCTTTGTTTCCGATAATCGATAACTTGCCCGTTTCTAAGTAATCGATAAAAATCGATACCGATTTCCTCTTTCATTGAGTAAATCTCGTAAGTTATAAGAGCTAAAGTCATCAAATTTGACATTTATCTTTTTGAATAGTGTATATACATATATATATCAAATACTTTTCATTTAATAGCTAACGTATATTTTTGTATATTTTTGGTAGAAGAGGGTATCCCATAGTCTGGAACTCTCGAATAGAGCCGCTTACATGTTTTAGGGAAAGTATGCTACTCCTAATCTACATATAACAGAGAATTGTATGATGTATGAAAGAAAGTCGAAAATAATGAAGTCAACTTTTGGATCTAGACTGTTAATTTTTTTTTTCTTCTCGATCTTGCTTAAAGCTGACAAAGAAATTTTTATCTAAGGCCACCAACGCTCCCTTTCTCAAAAGAGGATGCTATAACTGTGGATCAAACCCAAAGACCATTAACCTTCATATATAACAATTTTTACTAGTATCAAAGATATATAATTTCATATTGTGGAAATTCGCCATCTTTTGTAAATTACCTTCTAAATATAGAACGAGGAAGTAAGGATAATAATGGAAATAATAAATCCAGAGTTTTATATAAAAAACGAGTTTCCATATCAGAACCAACTTTACGACCCATCGTTTTAATCTTTTCAGAGTATAAAACACTTAAACACTTTTGGAAATTACATCCGAAATTGTGCTTAATTGGCGGATTACGTTTGCAGAAATGTTTTTTGTTGACCACCACCAAAAATTGGTGAATTGGGTAAAACTTCGGGAACAAATTCATATCCAAGGATCCTTAAGAAAATATATTTGAGACGGGTTTCACATTTTTCGCAGAATCCAGGATTCTCCGGTGTTTTGTTTGATTGGCTTCAAACTTATTTTCAAAGCCCTACACCCGGTTGTATGCAAGTTTTTTGTTTACTGTCCAATCGGCTTCAAAATCATAAATCTTTGATACGTGTTTCACACTTTTCACAAAACTTGCTCCTCATGGATGATAAAATATAGACGTGGAACTTTAGTTAGTACGAGGGATTTTTCATTTGCAATGGGTGTGAACATGGTGATGAAGTTTTATCTAATATCTTAAGCTCAAAACTTTCTGTTAGTCTTTTAGTCTCTCAAATAAAGCATTCATATAATGGAATAAGCAAAATTACTAAGCGACGATTGTAAATGCAAAAATTTTCGCTCAAATACCAGCGTTGCTGAAGGCAAGGTCAACTTAGTGTTATTTATTTCTTGTTAGCCATTTTAATAAATAGCCCGAAATCATAAAAAAGAAGGTCGCCCGTCAATCGGATGCCAATAATCAAATTTTCTTTTGCGCCCATAATCTACCCGTTCTCACACATTTGTTTGTGTTTGTGAATGTGTAGAGCTCGAAATTAAAAAATAACAAAAACTTAGAATCCTATCAAATTTGGATTGAACAGGCAAACATAAAAGGCACACAATCGCATAAATGCTTCTACCCTTACCAACAACAACGTGGCATACCCTTTCATTATTTCATATTACTCGTCCCTTCAAAGGGGAAGAAATGCCTCCAACATTTGAGAAAAAATTGAATTTTTGCGCATTGTTCCACATACACATACACACACATACATTTAAACGATCCCTAGACATCATGTGAGAGCATTGACACATGTGAGAAGTGACGCTTGTCGACGCACCAAGCGCTGACGCCAATTCCCAAACACGATGCTATTCCAGTAATCGCCCGACCGACGCTGCCATTATCGTTGTTGTTCTCAGCCTGCCTGCGCTCATTATTTCTGCCGCCGTTAGCTGCCTTGATGCTTTGGTATTTAGCAGCAAAATGACTTTTGACTCTGCTTATTTTTTCCGTTACGATTCTTATCTGTCTGCTTTATCCAGTTCGACTGTCCGACTACCGCAAAGGCTTGATCGGTTCTTTGCTGCTTTTCATCATTACTTTTGCGTCTTTCTGCATTTTCTACTATTATAGTTTACTCTTACGCTTAGCGACGACAATTCGTCAAAACGCAACAAGAAAGTTCTCAAATGACTGTAGCAAGCTCGCTAACAACATTATTACAAATAACTCCTTATGCAGAGAAATGCCAATTTGCACCAAATCTGTACATCACTAAACATCTGATTCCAAAAAATACACAAAGGCCAGGTGCAACAACTTCGCAAAAACAAAAGTAACAAAACTACTAAAACTCATTTACAACAATTCGGACGTTAATTCAACTAATTAATAATTTATTCATATGCACTTATCCGAACGATGTGGACATTCCCCTCCCTTTCATTAACAAACTTAACCGGACATGTTTTATTTCATCAGTTATGTATAATTGATTGCACTAAATAAGATTATTACAATTACATTCATATTGAAAGATGCATATTTTTGCAGAACATTCTTCAACAATTCATATGCTACGAACGGGAACAAGCGGAAAACACTTGCCAAAGGCTTTTGCCGGTTGCCGCAAGAACAAATAACAAAGATACGTGTGAGTTGTCTGCACTAACGAGTAACAGGATGTAGCAGGGGTGAGGAACGGCTTTGTTGCACGGACCCACTCGGTTAATGTGGACGTTGTCTCGTCCGTTGCTAGTCGCCTCCCGGTCAGCGCCGGGGATAAAGAAGCCAGTAATCGTCGACGTATACTTCTGGATGGGTCCCTCTCGCTTCGATGGAGATTAGCCGAGTTACAGCTGACGGGCTACTCGAGCTCGTGAGTTTGGCTGACCAGCCTGTCGCCATCCGCGTGGCTCACTTAGGTTTTCTATTATTAATAATAGTTCTCGAGTTGCTTGTAACTATTCCTTTTAATTTTTTTGAAAATTTTGCCGTTAGACCAGCCCACTGATAATGTTATCGCTGGACTGGGCACTAAATGTACCAATAAATTTTGGTGCTTGAGGCAAAGACTTTTTTATTGGCCGCTACGATATTAGATAGGTATATAAATATGTAGGTTTAGGTGTGATTTTTGAGAACTCTTTAAGAAGTTTAATACAATTTGTATCGTTTTAATTTAATGTTTGGTGTGGCCGGAACTCTCTGTTGCCATGGGCAGCAAGTAAACCGAAGTTCAAATCTGCATACGGTAACATTCAAATTTTTGTGTATTGCTGCTAATAGGCAAAACGGCATAAGTTGTAGGCCAAGGGCATCATAAAGAGCACCATTCCGCTCATTGACCTATAAGAAAATCGGGCAGGCGGGCGGTCTGCCAACGCTCTCTCACCTTTTTTTTGCTCAAGGCAGTTGATCTTATGATAGGCGTTACCACGCCTGCAAAATTTAGGCACTCTTTGGTACTTAGCGCCCTAATCGATAGGATTTTGATTCAAGGATTTTCAAAGACGCAATGTTACTAACGGAAGCATTGGGAGCAATGGGTTCTGCGTCCGATCTTCTCCCCCCTGCATGCGCCCCATCTGGCCAGCCTTCCCCTTTTCTTAAACTAAGAAGCGCCCAACGTGAGGCACACCATGACCTTCCTCTATGCACGTATTTCCTTTGCATGATATACTCCTATGGGTTTTTCTTGTAAATCTTCTTGATATTATATTATTTCCTACACGACAAACTACTCTGGCCTTTTTCCATGCGAATTTGGCTTTAAAGGCCTTTCCGAAATAAATCAGCACGAAGTTGCATCGTTAAATTTCTTGTACTGCTAAGATGTTCGATATGAACTGTCGGCTGTTGTCAGAGTAGATAACCTCGGGCACTCCGTAGCATCCAGCATTGCTTTTAAAAACGTAAACTTTGAAAAATGGTCAACTACCACAAGGTTCCAAGCGTGCCTTTGCTTTAAGCGGGTGGGTACTGGGTACTTCCCCAAAAAGTCAAAGTAGATTTTAGAACAGTCGCTCGGACACTACCTCTTTGCTGAGCCGGCTGTCTAAGAGCTTGGCACCCAAAGCTTACACACGGTGCCTTCTAAATCGTCTTCTAGGTAAACAAATCCCATGTGCTCAAAAAGCAAATGTCCCTCAACCTTCAAATCTGGTATCTTGTCCTGATTCAACAGTACCTGTTCCAGCAATTTGATCACAAATTCTAGCAGACTCTCTGGATTCTTGCCCACCGCTTCGACACTGGGCGATAGAATATCAGCTAACAGGTTCTCGCTGCCTTTACGGTGATCAATGGTAAAGTCGTAGCCTTTCAGTTGCAAGGACCAACGAGTTAGTCTCCCGCTTAGGTCCTTCACGGACATCAGTCAATTTAAGCTGTCATGGTCAGTGATGCATGTAAATCGCATCCCTTCTACTTACAGCTTAAACTTCTTTATGGCCCGTATCGACGCTAAGCAGTCCTATTCAGTGATGGAATTGTTTCGATGGTGTTCATTCAGCTTGGCTGAAAAGAAGGATCGTTCCTGATTATCGGTGTCCTTTTGGAACAACACCGCTCCTACACCGAACTAGGTCGTATCGCACTGCACAAACAGGGGTCATGGTCGGTGCGGCCTTTAACTAATCAACGGCTTGCATTGCCTCGTCACTCAGCTTGTATTGCTGTTATCTTTCTACAGCATTTCAGTAAGTGGTGTGGCCATGGTCGTGAAATCTCGCATAAAGAGCCGGTACCAACTTTTGTACCCAAAAATGAGCGGACTTCCTTGCGCGAAGGAGGCACTGGAATATGTATAACTCGTTCGGAGTCCATGCGAAGCGTGCCATCACCAATAATAAAACCGAGATATTTTAAAGCCTTAAAGCTAAATTTGGATTTGTGAGGTTCGATTGAAAGGTTCGCTGCCCTTAAGCATTGACCCACTCGCCGCAGGTATCGAAAATGCGTTTTGAAATTTGGGGAAATAACCAGTAGATCATCCAAATAAATAAAAACGTTGGACCGTAGCTCGGTGGGAATCACCTTGTCCAAATGGCGTGACTCAAAAGTGGTATGGATGCCTACCTGGTACGGTAAATGCGGTATAGGGCTTGCTTTCAGATCTACTTCAGATCTACACTAGAGATGTAGTAGGTCTGGTCTATAATGGATAGGACGCATTCTATTTAGCGGATACGCGTCTTTCAGTGTCAAATTGTTGTGCGGTTACTTCATTGGCCATTACACTCTTCCTTACCCCAAGCTCAACATTTTGTCCACTTCATCATTCCCTACTTTCTACTTTTCTGCAGATAACTGGTAGGGTCTCACCTTGAAAGGTTGGGCACCTTCTACTAAGTCAATAGTATGCTAATCCGCTTCGTTCAAAAAACAAAAACCCCCGCTTGACCGCCCTCAATTCTATTCTTTCCTCCCTAGACAGCACCCATGAATCCGCCTCACTTTCGAGTTCTTCATCCTTCTCCCCATACTTCTTAGGACCCAAAATGTCAGGGGCTGGGTTAAATGTTCGGCAGAAATCAATCCCAAAATAGACTCTCCGTTTAAGGTAAGTGCAGATAAAAAACGTTATATTTTTACCCGTACGATATTGGAAATTCTACACGACTTATAATAAATTTATGCTTTCCTCCAGCGGTTCTGACTATGGAAACGTATGGTCAGGCGACGTCTACGGAAGCGGTCTCGGGCTTTCCCAATCTGGCGTGTCACTTCTCGCATCCCATCTAATTGCCTGGCCTTCAAAATTGTACTGCTTATTTTTAAGTATTTACATTTTATTTTGGCTTTTTTTTACCTTCTCCGCAGCCTTCTTCGCCGAGACTAGCATGTACAAGTATAAACCTTCTGCACCAATGCTCTGCGCTAATCCTGTCTGTTGAGAACAAACGTACTATTTCATTGCTCGCTTCTCACAAAATTGTTAGATAATGGTGGTTTCAAGCAACGTTTTCTTGTTGACGTTTTGTGCGCTTATCGGCTATAAAGTTGTATTACTTTATTGCCTTGTTTACGTAATTGTTGCGTGAGCAACAGACGCTCGTGTGTGTGTGTGTGTGTGTGTGAGTAAAACCGCTAGCTCTTACGTGTGTGTGTGCGTGCTATTTATTTTGAATATAAGCGAATACCTGCGGGCTATGCCGCTGTCAAACAGCGAGGTAAGGCGGAGGATGAGCAATCAGAGGCTGAGGAAGGGAACTTCCGAGAGCGCTGTTGGCATGTGTGAGGGGAGCGATGTTCCCGCGGGAGCCGCAGCTGGCTTGCGCGGAGCAGCGGGTGCGAGAGTGGAGGAGCTGCTTTTTGACGTACCTCGTGCCGAGAGCATTGCGAGTGTGTTTGTCCCTTCCATGGAGGAGCCGTCGACGAGTGCTGCAGCTCTTAGGAGGCGGAGCTGTCGAACAGTTGAAGGCGAGGGGAGGGAGCGTCTGGCGCTCTCCTGTGCAACTTAGTGGACTCGTCAGGGCAGTACGAACAGCTCTTGTTCACGCTTTGTGAATGAGCGGCTGCAGAGGCGCTTGAAGGCCGTTTGCGGGTGTGCGAACGTTTTGCATGCGTCGCATGTTCCAGCCGGCCAAGCGCGGGCGTCGTCGGTGAGCGTCACCAGAGGGAGTCCCATGTCGGCTGTGCCGTCTACCCCGGAGATGCCTCGGCCAGTCGAGACCTGGTCCTTGGTTGTGCGCAGCAAGGCTGCTGGAAAGACCGCTAAGGACGTGGTTGAGCAGGTTGTGATGGAGGTAGGTCCATCTCTTGGTGTACAAGTTCACGAGGTGAAACCTCTACGGAATGGAAGTGCGATAATTCGTACTACATCGGTCGCCGAGCGTAGAAAGATTGTGGAGAACACAAATTTCAGCGAGATGGGATTGGAAGTGAGCGTGAATGATAAATTGAGGCCGAAAGTTCTGGTCCAGGGCGTTCTATCGCAGACCACCCCTGACGAGTTCATCGAAGGTGCTGGCGTGACTCTTTTAGAAACCGGGCGCTGCTACACAAAGTGGTTTTCTTTTTGAATGCGGAGTGTTGACCTGGTACCTTGGCTTCGACCATAAGGTGGCGGAGTGCAGGGCCAAAGAAGACGTTAACCATCGCTGCGGTACGACGGGTCACCGCGTGGCTCAGAGCAGCAATGAACTGCCGCAATTGCTTCTTTAAAAAAATTTCAATATGAGACATCTGATGATGTCTCTAACCTGCTCCATATACGGGGAAATTGTTGCGCGGGCGAATGCTAGACATTAAAATGTCTAGCGACAAATTTCATCAGCTGAATTGTCAGAGATTTGATGTGGGGGCTATGATGTGTGCAAGGGGCAGCGTCGTTGCCGTGCTGCAGGAACTCTACGCGACCGCAGGTTTCAGGGCCAACTCTGCTATCATTGTGGACGATGTCAGTATTGAATGCACTTTTGCGAATTCAACTAACTAGAGTGCATGTGTGAGCCTTAGCGGCAGTTTTCACAGGAATTTTTTAGTAAGCATGTATTGTAAGTTCGGGGATCCCCTTAAACCGTACATAGCCTATTTGAATGAGGTGCTACTACTGGTTAGTAGCGTACCTGTCATGCTTGTGGTTCAGTAAGGTATCCTCGCATTCGTCTGGGTATTCGAACCACACACTGGGTGAGATGCTAGCCGAGTAGACCGTGTCCCAGGATGTTCGGGTCGTTAACGAGCCCAGTGAGTGTTACACGCTTGCGGGTCCGGTTGGTCAGAGTGAAATTGGTGTGTACTAAGTGGGCTTGGTGTGAGTGACCACAATCCGATTGTGACACACACTATCACTGAAATTTTTGGGGTACTTGTAGTGTGAATTGGTCCCTTCATGGGATCATTGTGCAGGGGGCGGCAACGCAAGTTCGGCTTAATGCATTTAATGAATTGAATGTGGATGAGCAGGTCGTATGTGTGAATAGGGGGACAGCTGCTGCGAATGATCGCAGGTTTGAGAGGAGTGGTGGATGAATCAGTTGAGCACTAAGCGGCGGATGGTCCGGTCTCTTCGGAACTGATCGGTTTATATGGGAGGCTACATTTGCCGGCAGCCAAACAGACTTTGGGTTCTGCCTGAGTCTTTGATTCCTGCTGAATCGTCACGGTTTCTTCAATGAATTTTTGAGGAGCCTTTCTGACAGTCCAGAATACTGTTGTGGCTCGGCTGCAGAGACATGGGACCATTATCTCTGTGAGTGCACAAGATATGCAGATCTCCGAGATCTAAGGGGTTGAGCATATGTGAGGTTAGTGGCGGGTTTGACGTAAGTCAATCACTCTCCACTATTGAGAGGATTCGAAGAATGGCTGAGTTTGCAAGAGGTGCAATTGCAAGGAGACAATTACACGGAGGAATTGTATGAATGATAATGGATGGTAGATGTACAATTGTAGTGATACAAATGAGGGGGTACGAACGTGGGGGGTTTGTATGAATGGGCATCTTTTTGAACATTGTGTTTGTCCGGGGCTACCCGTCCCAGCATCATGAAGCTTTAAATGGAATTATCCTTTTAGGGTAGCAGCTCTGACCAGAGGACTGTTTTAGTACCACGGGCGTTTGGGAACACAGAGACGGTGTCGGCTCTCTGCTCCCCCGCCTTAGTCTTTTAGGACCTGCTGGGGCACTAGCTGACCGCCTAGCGGTTTGATCTATGATCAACTAGTAAATGCTGACGGTTGCGGAAGAGGCAGGAATAGGCTTCGCTCCTCACAGTGAGAAAACCATGCCCATGAACATGGCTTATACTGTTCCACCTGTCGGTTGTTGTTTTACATCAATTGCGTTCTATTCCATGCAGCAGTAGTTTAATTGTTTTTTGGGTCACGAAGCCTTAACTTGGAGTTTAAATTGGAAGTACCCTTCTGATACGAAGCGTGACCAGATGCTTTTTGAGATTAAACCATCGGGGGAGGGGCTCACGTTAAGCTCATTGACTTTAATGTCTGCTGAGGAGTGTAACCACAGCATAGTGCCGTATCCATACGCATACATAGTGCCGTATCTATACGGTCCTAAAGATAATAACACTGAATTTAATTTTCGCAAACAATCCCTTTTATCATTGTGCCACTTTATTATATCTGAAAAATTTTGATGCTGCTTGTTTTTCGTTTTGTTTGCAGTGTTTTTCTCAAGTTGAATGCTGTATCCTTTTGAATTTCTTTTGCAACAGTATTGAATATTCATTTAAGCTATTAAAATAAATTATGTCCCTTTTCTTAAACGCACGGTACCGCGTCCGTTTACGTCGATATAATTGGTTCCTGCCCAAGCCATTCTCTCCTTTCTCGTCTTTTCTCGTCTTTCTCGTCAGAAATTCTTGCAATTTGCGCTGGTTCCCGCAAACACGTGGCCAGCCACAAAACTTTTTCTTTAATAACATTTGTGATTCTTAACCGTTATTCGCATATTCTGTGGGGTAGTTCAAATTTGTATTTTCTTTTTGATTAGAAGCTATGTGGTTGTAGCGGGGAGGTGGTGATAGCTATAAAATAAAAGATACTTGATATATACTAATCTAGAAGCTACATGTCAAGTTTGGTGACTCTAGCTCCTATTATTTACCAAAATTGCTCAAAAACAGGATTTCGATATCGATTTTTATCGATCACTTGGAAACGTAGAAAAAAGTTGTCGAATATCTGAAACAAACTCGATCTGCGCGGGCACTAGGAGGTCATACAGCCAAAATTTCTCTAGCTCGTATAGGTTCTGAGATCCTTGTGTTCATACATACGGACAGACGGACGGACGGACAGACAGACGGACATGGCTAGATCGACTCGGCTAATAATGCTGATCAAGAATATATATACTTTATGGGGTCGGAGATGCTTCCTTCTGCCTGTTACATACATTATCATAAATACATTATACCCCTTTTACCCATTTTAAATGGGTTCAGGGTATAAAAAAATAAGTTCGCTCTGTCTGTGTCGACATTGCAACTTAATTCAACTATATCGTCGCCTACCAATATATCAATTATTACAGAAATTTATTAAAGAAGAAAACCCGAAGATCAACTTACAGTACCGCCCCACCGTTTGTAGCAGAATAAAATGTATTTTAGTGGAGTGATTATTTGGTTACTTTTTAATAAAATGCTTTTTTTACATTTTATTTTCGACGTGTACCGTGAAAATATGTTGGGGTGGCTTCCATAAAAAAAATCAGCCAATCCCGACAAAAAAATTAATATTTTTTAAATATATAATCTCAGGAATACAACGTTCTGTGTGTCTCACTGATTCATTTCAAGTTACTCTTAAAACTACAAAGTAGTCGTCTATATCTTAAGCTAGCAGGGTACCAAGCCCGTGTTTATTATAAAAAATTTTCTTGTCTTTTGGTTTAAATTCTGAAGCTAATTCTCAATTTTTAAAATAAGTCATTTTGAAAATGATTTACATTTTCTTATCATCGGACTAATTTGCGCTGACATAAGTGAAACAAGCCGCTTCTGCACCAATGCGAGTAACCATTTTCTAATTTGGCATGCATGCGACTCATACGTGCAGTCCGTATCGGTTAGCGCTTTAGTGTCAACGGACTATGCGCCGCTACCTACTAGTACCAGTGCAGTAGGCAGTAAACTGATGATCTTGTAATAGAGAGTCGAAGACAGCATTGTAGCTGGCACTTCCGCAGTGCATGCACTCCGCGGTACATCCGACAACTCTAAGACTCCACTTCCTACTGAAGTAGGAAAAGTGATGCTGTGTTGAAGAATATGGAATTGAAGACACAATGTACGAAATATGTGTATGCTGGTAATTATGTATCTACGTGATGGTAATATCGGAGCGGATGAGGAGATGAATGAGTTTAGCAACTAGCCTTTTGATGACGCCGCAGGCTGTAAGGAAATCTACCACGCAGACCACGAGATTTCTCGTTGGATGTGGCCATCTATTGAGGTATTTCTTCTTTCCAACGAAAACAACGGAGAGTGCTGATAAGGGCCTTGAGAGATCATAAACTGCACAAACACGACAGGAATTCCTCGTGATCTCAACTAGATTTCTGAGTTTTATAATTCAGAGTTTGGACCATCATTAACAATAGAGGAGCCATGTGATAGTTACAAATGGCTTGGGGACTGCCTTTTTTTGGAAATGAAAACTTTCAAACTTGTGCACGAGGGTTGAAGGACCGGCTGAAGACGTTGCTTGGCTTGCTATATTTTCTTTGGAACGTGTGGGTACCCTTTAACCGGATGAAGGAGAAGTATCTCATTTTATTGGAGGCTGCGGATCTTCTGCGCTGTCTTACAGTAACTAAATATGAAGCGGCTATATAGTGAATAATGGACCGTTGCCTAAAATATTTTCTAATTTCTAAACAACAAAAAAAAGTGAATTAATAATTTATTTGTTTCGATTGGAATTGGAATTGGACTAATAAAGTCAGAAGCAAAGCGTTTTCTATTTTGAATGTGAATTTTTTTTACCAAAACAAAAACAATAGAGTTAAATAAATTAATTGTTCGATTGGAATTATTGTATCCTTATATAAAACATAATAAAAGTTTTATTAATAAATAATGGAGTAAACTTGCTTTTAAAATGTTGTTAGAAGCCGTTCTTCATCAACTAAAAAATGACTTATAAGTCAACAGTGACATTACAAGTCGTTTAATAAATAAATGAAAATATAAAAACTATAACCAAATTCAAAGTAGGATAGAAAATAACGTGAATCTTTTGGTGATAATACTTTGACTGAATATGCTTATCCGACGATGAGAGAATGTGCAAACATGTTATTCAAACGCGACTTAAACGCTAAATTACACTATTCAAGTGCAGAAAAGAATATTGCGACTTTGTATTTTTTTTAAGTTATAAGTCCCTGCTATCGTACATCATGTTATAGATATAGATGCAACAGGAAATTACATAAAACATTGCCCGAATGAGCATACATACTGCCTGTTGAAAACCCATTTAAAGTTAAACGATCTATTTATTTATTTTATTTTTTTCAAAATTAAAAAATGGGTAATAAGGGTAAAATTTTTTGTTCTTAGTGCCTGCGCAGTACGAATTTTTTTCCCATCCCTCGAGAAGCGTCTGAGTCATCTCAATAAGTGACCTTCACGAAGGAATATAGGATTATCGTCCACATGACTTTAGTGGCGAATCCAAGATTTAATTTACATAGCTCACCATTGTGTTTTTAAATCCAGTAGTGTATCGACGAGGTAACGAGTCGTGTTTGACGCCTCGTGCACTAAATTACAACAGCATTCATTAAATGAAGATCTATACTGAACTTAGGTCCTCCTTGTGCCCATGTAGTACGAGTTTGTTTCCCATATAATTAACCGTTCAGGTTCTCTGTGATGATTTTTACAAGCATTATTAAGAGTATTCTGCTCGGAGTCTTCTCTTCCTCGTATAGAGTCTTCTATTCTAAACTTTTCAGCAAGCAGATGGTCTTAGCATATAGTCGTAGTTTGCAGTCGTTTTGTACTTCGCAACTCGTGTCATACGTTACATTACTGCGCCCATCGGTCGGTTGGCCGGGAGGTGGAATGCAGTACATTGCATTGGATTTGCGCGGTATAATTATAGTATCTTTCATTTTATAGCAATCGACACTCCCTGCTCCCGCCCCATAGCTAAGAATCAAAAAAAAAACCAACTTGAACTACCGACCAATTTATCCCACAATTTTAAAGAAAAAGCTGTAGTACAATAAGATCTTCTGTTAAAAATTTCATCAAGATCTTTTAAGAAACACAGAAGCTATTAAAGATAATGCATCTAGCGCAAAATGGTAAATGCATATGCACACACACATTCATTGCAAATACATGTTGTATAAGGATGAAACAAAGCTTCGGCAAGCTCCCCTCATACGAGGTGTCCTTTCCGTTCTATTTAAATGCAATTGAACAATACATTCCTCTATTGGTAGGGGGTGAGGAAAAAATAATACCCCAATTGCACAAAATTGGTTTGACACGCAACTCCACTTCGAGCAAAGTAAACCACAGCCAGCACAGTGAAGATTTAATATCCTTGCAGACCCAACCTTTTTATAATTCTCATAGTGCTTTGCCCGTATCTAAGAAGCACAGCAAAAATAGTTAATGCCGAGTATGGTTGAGATATCTTGAAAAACAAAAAAGTTTTCCCTACGACAACTTAATTTTCGACCGATCGTTCCTATGGTGGTCCTATATGGTGGTCCGATGTTGATAGGATTTCGCATATATAAGGAGCATAGTAAAACTTATAAATGCCTAGTTTGGTCAAGATATCTTGATAAACAAAAAGTATTTTTTATACAAGAACCTACTTTCGACCGATCGTTCTTATGGCAGCTATATGATATATGGTCCGATCCAGCTGGTTCCGACATATGTACTGCGATCAACGGATAGAGGGCACACGGACAGACGGACAAACAATCAGGCGGACATGGCTATCTCGACTCGGCTGTTCATACGGATCAAGAATATATCTACTTTATGGGTCGGATTTGTCTTCTTATATGTGTTACATATTTTACTTCAAAACTAAATTACCCTATGCAAAGGGTATAAAAATGTTCATACAATAACGTTTTAAATCTATCGTTTTAAAAAATTGAATATTTCCGTTTTCTGTTATAGCTTCTATGGGAACGATCGGTTGAAAAGTTGGTTCTTGTATGAAAACGTCCTGTTTCTCAAAATATTTAGAAAAATCTTGGGATTTTTAAAGATTTATTTATCCTAACATATGTGGAAAATCCTATAAACAACAAATTTTATAGCTGCTTCACAGGATCGATATGCCGAAAGTTAAGTTATTGTAAGAACAACTTTTATGCTTATAAATATATATTATATATTGCCAAATCTGATCAAGATCGCACTACTATGTTATATAGCTTAACAGGAAGAATCCAAGATAGTTTTACCAAGCTCAGCATTTATGAGCATCGCAGCATATGCATACATCATCGGTGTGCCGCAGATATCCATATTCTTTCGCTCAATCATTTTCATATGTGGACAATTTAAATCTACCACTATTAAATAATATTTTACAAATTTGTTATTATTATTTGAAAAAAAATATTTGGTTTTTGAGTTTATAGGCAATGCAATGAAAAGTTGTCATCTAAGTTTTAAATCATGGAAACACGTACTCCTTCTTTATTTTTTTAATCAAAGAGCAATATAAATTTTATATATTTAATATGTATTTATATGAGATTGTTGCTGCGTGTTCTAGTGGCTCTTTCATGTTCTTACCTCGAATTGGTTTGCATTTGCCTGTTTTTGTTAATTATATTTTTTGGAGCACAAAGTAAAACTATTGTAGCTAAAGTGTAATATACAGTACACCGCTCTGATATACAAGGTTATACACAACTATGCTGCTATAATTGAACCTTTTAAGCTACAGTTCATTATCCAAAATGTAATTGAGCAGTTATTAGTGTCCTTAAGTAAAATTTCAAAATATTATGGTCAAAATCAAAGAGTGCTTAACTCGAGAATCTACGACAGATCCCTGCAAATTTGCAGGGTATATCTAAATATGAAAGCACAAAGAGGACCTTGCAACAGCTTTGGGAAACTCCTGTTTAAGATAATATAAAAAAATCATAAGTATAGTTTTGGCAGGTCAAAAATTAATGTAGATCCATACTTAGCCACACATCAGTGCTTTCATTCATTATACTGTTTCCTTATTGTAGAAAGTATAAGGAAACTGTTCTAATAGGACATGGAGCTACGCTTTCAATTTTAATTACGCTTGTAAAAGCATAGGTGTGCGAAGGGAAATGCAACGGTTGATGGTTCTTGTGCAGGTTGACATTTTTTGTATAGTAGAAGTAGGCGTGTCTTTATTTTGTGGATACCGGTTTTGACTAAGCTTCAAGACGATAGCTTTAAAACAGTAAGACGAATTCCCAGTCGGACATGGATATATTACCTCGACTGCTTACTCTGATATAGAAAATATATATACTATATAGGGACGACTATATATTTGTTTCCTATATACATTTTTTGGCTATTCGTTCTACAAGAGTAGAAGGAAATGAGAAAGTTGCTATCGGCGGCATATCAAAGATTACCGGTGTTAACACTTATCTAACGGCTTTGCGGCTTTGACAGGGCTTTGAGATTAGTAAAGCTAGAAATGCTGAGTTTAGTAAAAATATCTTGGAATACAGAATATTTTTCCAAATTAAAACTTTTTTTTCGACCAATTCAGACTTTTAAGTACAGTTGTAAGTGCCAAAATTCTGATTCCCAATAGCACAATCCCACAGCTTACATCTGTGACGAGTGGGAAGCCTTCACTTCACTGAAAGCTATAAAAGATCTGGTTTAATAAACTGTTGAAAGTAAAAATAAGGATAGTTAGGAATAATGCCAGTGCAGCAAATCAAACAGCTCATATAATTTAAGATAAAGAATTGATAAAATGTCGCAAGACTTCCAAGGCTTGCGTTGGTCGTGCCCAGATTGCATCGACAAGAATGCATCGACTAAAATGTATAATTCTGTGAGAAATTAAATTTTAAAACCTAATAATGTGGCTAAGCAGCTCTCGAGTAACTTTGATTCGAGTTTCGAGTTGCTTAGCGAATACAAATTTGAGTCTCCACCCAATTGCCGGTTAGAGCCTCAATTTTCGCATTTGCCCTCCCCGTCGGTCCATACACCTACGCCTCTTTTGTCCCTGACAACTTGGATTTATCTCCAATGTTGTCTTTATCACCTTCTCCTAGTGATCCCATTATAACCCCTGTAGTAGTCCCAGTAGTCCCTGCAGTTGATCCTGCCTCAGTCAGCGAAAATGCTTCAGTCCCGTCAACTTCTGGCCGCAAAGGTAGACCTGCGCGAAATCTAGCCCAGATTGTTATAAGCAATCATGGTGCCTCTTTTATTACCTTCAGCCCCATCAGCTCCTACTCTGACTGTTGTTGCCCCTCGTAGGCAAGTTTTTGTGTCTCGACTTTCGTCTGACACCACTTGTGAGTCATTAGCAGCCTATATTGCTAGCAAATCTTCTGCTAGCGTGTCAATAGCATCATTCAAAATTAATGTTTCACATGGTATGTTCCCAATCATTTGTGATCGTACATTTTGGCCTCCTCACATGATTGTTCACGAGTTTAAGCAAAAACAGCGAAACCCTGTCACCCTTCCGGTCCCCTCGATACAAGGCACCGTTACTGTCCCAAAAAACTAACTTTGTCTTCCGACCTAGTTTCCATTCATTACCAGAATGTCAGAGGTCTCATTTCCAAACTTAAAAATCTTTTTATGGCTAGCAATTCTTTCGATTCGGATATAATCGCATTTTCAGTAACATGGTTAAATTCAACCATATCTGATTTGAAGTTTTTCCCAACAATTCTATTTTACATAGAAATGATCGGCTGACTGAGGTGGTGGGGTATTAATTGCCGTTAAAGCCACTCTCCAGTCAGAACTTTTCTGTTTGAGTACCCCTGAGATTATCTCAGTTAAGATTTCTTTTCCTACACGGAATATTTATATAACATGCTCCTATCTTCCTCCTTCTTCTGATATTCAAGCTTATATGAAAGATATTACTAGTATTAAAGAAGTTTCTACACACGTGCGTGATAATGACCTATTTATAGTGTTAGGTAATTTTAATTTACCAAGCATCTCTTGGTCATTATTCACTGCTGAAAATTATCTAGTACCCTCAGCCCAGCATGACTTTTAGATTGCATGCTAGACCTTTCGTTGTTTCAAATAAATTCAATTTCTAATCATTTGAATAGAACACTTGATCTTGTATTTGTTAACGACTACCTTATTGCTAATGTGTCCAAGTCCCCTCCTTTGTCTCTTCCTGAGGATGTATATCATCCTACTTTAGAGGTTGTAATTTTCAATTGCAACTCTCTCATTTCGTGCTCATCAGCTACCATAAGCCCCGCCGTTGCTTTCGTAAAGGAAACTATTCCTTGCTTAATCAAGGTATTCATGCAACCGATCTTTTTTACATGACTCGGATGACATGAATTCTGCTATTAATTTTTTTTATAACACCCTAAACTCCCTCTTAGATATGTGTATTCCAAAGTCAATTCCTTCGACTAAATATTTTAAAAAGTTTAATAAGTCTGGTTCGAGTACTGACTTGGCTAAATATTCCATAGCCAAGTCGAACTTCTTTCTTCTGAATTCTCAATGCTTTGAGAATTATCTTACTCGTTGCAAAAGGCAATTTGCCCAAAATCCGAGACAGTTTTACAATTTTTGTAAACTTGAATCGTAAATCTTCAAGTTTGCCATCTTTTTTTCCTCTCGGGATCGATAAAGCTAGCAATGACTCCGATTCTGCTAACCTCTTTGCTAATTTTTTTCAATCAACTGACTCTTCAGTCTGTCCTAATAATAATTCTTACCCTTATACTATTACTTTCACTAGTTCTATACCTCCTCCTATTATTTCCCATTCCTCTCTCCTTTTAGCTTTAAATTCTTTAAAATCCTGGGCCTGACAATATTCCTAGTTGTCTAATTAAGGAGTGTAGTTCTTCCCTTGTTTATCCATTGCTTAAGCTTTTTAATCTATCCCTTGAATCTTCTGTCTTTCCATCTCTTTGGAAAGAATCTTATATCATTCATCTCCACAAGAAAGGTGGAAAGTCTGATATACTAAATTACAGGGGCATTGCAAAACTGTCCGCTATTCCTAAATTATTTGAAAAAATAATCACTTTGAATTTGCAGCATTTCTGCAAATCAGTTGTTTCCCCTGTACAACATGGATTCGTAAAGAATCGGTCAACTACGACCAATCTGCTTGAGTTTACTTCCTTGGTAAATGATGCTTTCCTTTCGAAAATGCAAACTGATGTCATTTACACTGACTTCAGTAAAGCGTTTGACTCTGTGCACCATGATATTTTACTTTTTAAACTTGACCTAATAGGTTTCCCTCCGGCTCTTTTGCTTTAGATTAGTTCTTATTTAAAAGGTAGGACCCAAAGAGTAATGCTGAGGCTGACTACCTCTAAACAGGTTCACGTTACTTCTGGTGTTCCTCAAGGTAGTCATCTTGGACCTTTACTCTTTACTCTTTTTATAAATGATCTCCCCTCTGTTATATCCCATGCCCGTGTATTCATATTTGCGGACGACGTGAAACTTATTCTATCATACACCAATCCCCTACATCATTCTCGTCTTCAAGACGATTTGAACGCTATGCAACTTTGGTGTTCGGCCAATCAATTGCATCTGAATTGTTCAAAGTGTATGTTTATGACATTTAATCGTACTACACCTTATCTTGTCAGTTATACAATCGACAATACTCCATTGCAACGTATACTAACAGTCACGGATCTAGGAGTTCTTTTTGATTCTAAACTCTGCTTCAATCTTCACATAGATACCATCGTTAATGAGGCAAAAGGTGTACTTGGATTCATTAAACGATGGTCTAAAGAATTTAACGATCCTTTTATAACGAAGTTTTTGTACATCTGTCTTGATCGCCCCATACTTGAATGCTGTTCTTGCATCTGGTTTCCGCAGTATAACAATAGCCACGATCGTATTGCATCTGTTTAGAAGCAATTTCTGCTTATTGCCTTACGAGGTTTAAATTGGGACCCTAATCTTCGGTTGCCATCCTACTCCAGCAGGCTGCTTCTTTTTAATCATCCATCGTTTACCAACCGTAGGACAATCCTCGGTATTGTCTTTCTACATAAGTTGGTTGTTGGCGATATAGATTCTCCTTTTCTGCAAGGGCATCTTCAATTCTCTGTTCCGGCTAGACCAACCAGCGTGCTATGTAAAAAATTACAATAGTTTGCATCACAAATTACAATTGTTTGCGTCACGTACAAATGACGAAGACGCACGAAATTTTGTCGGCGCAAGGAAAGTTCTGAATGCAATGGAGGAGTTTCATTCCGCTACTTGCTCCACACCGTAGTGGCAAGTGGGAGTCAGCGGTGCGATCAGTGAATTTGCGCACTCTGTTGGCACAAATCGAGGCCGTTGTTAATTTTCGCCCATTGTATACATCACTCGATTGATCGACCCTACACTATGGTTCCAGAAGGGAATCTAGAACAAGTCCTACTGGCAGCAATCTCGGGCCATGCTGCAATGCTTTTGGAAACGATTGAATTTGTAATATCTGACCACTTTACAACAGCGTTATATATAAATGGAATGCAAAATCCCCACACGTATCCTATTGTGTTGATTAAGGAGTCGCATACACCCCCAGAAGTATGGATCTGTTTGCATAAGGGTTGTAGTGAATTGACGGCAGATCATGTGTAACCTCGCTCACCTATGCTCTTGCCCGGATAAAGTTTAACTTTACGTGAAACAGTATTTCTTTTAATGATATGTATTCCTATAGTCCGATCATGAATTTAAATAATGTTTGAATAAAATTATGTGATCTTGCAATCGATGCAATCTATGCAATCTTAATAGTATTCTTGGGAACCTTAAGTAAATAACATCGCATATGAACGGCAGTTGCAATGACAATCACCTATGTATGACCTCCATCCTTTAGGGAGGGTGACGGCCGAGAGCCAAAATTTAAATTCCGCGGCACTATAGGATATATTCTTCGTAGGTGCTCGATATAAATACTGATATATACTGATATATACTCATCCTAGCTCTGTCCACTTTCTTTTTTTTTATTCGTTACTTTTCCTAAGCACGGTCGAAGAGCGAGTAACGAGTGCTAATGACCAAGCGAAATTAGCGCGATACTTTTCCCTTACTATTTCGACTAATCGAACTAAAAAAAGCAAAGTTAAAAAGGCATATTGAAATGCTGGACAAGGTTCGAAGTACTCCAGAGCCTTGTACGATTCGAGAAAACTCTTACCAAAGTAGTCCCATAATAACGTTACTGATGCTCTTCATTTGCAAGGTCACCCTATATATATTTGATCTAAAATAGTTTTCAGGTACCTCTCAAATTAACAGTTGATAATCTTTATGAATGGTTTTACAGATTTTCCTAGTGAAAGTTTTTTACTTGGTATTCAAGCTACTCAAATACTCATGATTGTACCCCTCGTATTGGGCGCCATCCAAATGTGTAAAATTCGGACAACCTTTCCTTTAAAGTCGAAATGTACGAGTCAACCCGATTGAAATGACTAGTGCGATCAATGACTCCGTCATGCATGCCTAGCGTGCCGTGAACAGAAATTATGTTGACAGGCAAAGTTGCAACATTTTTGCAGACGGCCGAATATCAGACTCCCCGCATAAGGCTTAATATAGGCAGTTTTGGGGCTTGCGGCTTAATAGCACTGTGTTCGGACAAATGCAATTTTTTCATGTTGGTAGGACTGTTAGTGTTATCCGTGACAAATTACATGTCAATATCATCATTACTTTTTAGAATACGCTGGTTCTGTGAACAGTGAAAAGTGAATTTGTCAAATTTTGTTGAGAAAAGAAGTGCTATTAAATTTTGCTTGCGGAATGAAATTTCCGTCGAAATGACAAAACCAACATTTCTCATTTTTTTTTTTAAAAAAGAGCGTAGCGTTCAAGCATTTGAATCAATGATTTCTGACTATCAGGACGTCTACAAACAAATTATTATGAGCAATAAGGCTTGGATTTATGCCTATGATCCAAAAATAACCGATCAACCGAGCGAATATCGTGCCAAAAGTGAACCGAGACCGAAAAATCCACGCCAAAGTCGCTCAAATATCAAGATCATGTAGACAGTTTTCTTCGATTATCGTGGTGTGTAGCATTACGAATTCCTTCCCACGGGCCAAACTGTCAACAAGGAATATTATTTAGGTGGTATGCGTCGTTGGCGTGAAAAAACACATGGATTTTGCACAACGATAATGCACCGTTACACATAGCACTGGTTCTTCATGAGTTTTTCGCCAAAAACTGCAGTAATGTCGCTCCACAACCAACATATTCGCCTGATTTAGCACATTATGACTTCTGGCTGTTCCTAAAGCTCAAGTGACCACTCCAGGGAAATCGATTTAAGTCGATTAAAGAGATCAAACGTGAATCGCTATTCGCATTGAAGGCTAAAGCTGAGGAAGACTTTTTAGCATGCTCCAAAGATTGGAAAAAACATTGGCATTAGTGAAATCAATTTGGAAGAATAAATAAAAATGTGTAATTCTAAAACAAAATTCACCTTACGTTTTGGACACAGTAGCTTATAAGAATTATTATAATCATAAATATAAGAATTATTGTACTTTGCTTTTAGTCTGGTTTTTGATGGACAATATAATAACAATAAACTAACTCAAAGAAAGTATATGTTCTTAATTTTCAGTTTCGCTCGAGTGGCTCACTCTATCTGTGCTGAGGACTAGCGCGACGGATTGTTCGGTGCTCTTCCCCCTAAGCTATGCTCCGGGATTCTAGGCAACCCAGTTTGCTAAATATGGCTGTTGTGACCACCCAGGGTTTGCCTCTTGGGTTTTCATGGCTGGTACGCGCCTGTAATGGGCACCTATACTTTAGGATATCAATTCTTTGAACTAACTAACGTACCCTGGGACTAGATCAACACTTTTATTCCGCACTTAATATGCTCTTTCCAAATAAACACATATAACTCCTGATATAAGAAGGTCTGCACTCTATCGCAGAACCAGCAGATAAAAAAAACTCTATGTTGAGACATCTTTTCGGCGTTAGTACTCTCGACTCAATGATCGACTGACAAAGTCTGCAGCTTACTGTGCCTCTTCTAACCAGAGATTTATTAGTGCAATCGCACGAATGCATTCTCTGCTTTGTACTATTCCTTGCTAGAATAGGGTGTCTCGTTACCAATTAGTGTCTGACCTCATCAACAATATGTTTATTTTTGTTTTTCAAATGCGTTCGACAACGGAACAAACTACGTTGAAGTTGATGTGCATCTGCTAGAGTTCCTTACACGTCTGGATCAGGGGTATGAACGAATTTTTATCAATAGGCTAGTTTGTTAAAAAGCAGGTATGAAGTCCTCAGAGAACTAGTTCTTTCGGACGCTCGACAATGAACTCCTGACCGCGGCAGAGCTCGAAACTCCGCCCACCAGCGTGGACGGCACATATTTCATTTTAACGAGCGCGCCCATCGCCCCTGAACATCTCTTAAGGGCCGGTTCTCTCCTGAAACAGGTTCTCGCAGCAAAGGTAAAGAAAATACGTCTACAATATTCAGATACGAACAAAGGGAACAAAGGGACCAAAGAGTGTTCTCAGGCGCCAATTGCAAGGTGGCGGACTTGAGACGTTTTTAAGCGACCAGTCCATTGGATGGTAGTGCTCCCAATGGTCTGAAAGAAGTTTTGGAAGAAGCAGGGGCACAGTTAGGGAACTCGCTGTTTCGCTATCTTAGCATAAGCAACACATAGGTTCATGAAAGCAATCGTTGTCTTGTCGATTAACATTGAATTTGCACGTTGGTTAAAGAACTGCACGCCCTTTCGGTCTGATTTAAAGTTATAAACTATATACTTTTTCAGACAAGTTCATATTAGCCTCTCATGAAAGCAATCGGCTTAATAACTGCAACCATATAGAACAAAGCTAATATCGGAGGGATTCTTACTGATGTCATTCTATACTTGGGTCGAGTCGTTGTTTGCAGCCTATTATTATCCCGAAAGGTAGTACATAGAGCCCACTTCAACAATTGAGAATCCTTCAGGACACTGCCATGTACCTCGACTAACAAACATCCAAAGACCCGATAATGCCAGTAAAGACATGAGGGTTACAACTGATTGGCAGAGCTTACGAGTTCTTCGTTGATTGCATTAGGCACGACGTTGCTGAAAGCCCTATTAGGCAGAAAAAATAGGCCTAAGTAAAGACTAAAAGTATTTTGCTAGAATAAAAATTTTACTCTTGTCTTGATTTACTAATATACTGAATTCCGTCATCCAAGTGCCAGAATCCTTGCTACCACAATAAGAAACCTGACTGTGGACAATATCAGGTCCGATGTAGGTCGAGCTCATGCTAATTTGTAGTGATGGAGGTCAATCCGAAGAATTAATTGAGACATCTTTCGAATTAGCGTGCATACCGTGCAATTGGCCTCGGGCAAGTTGACCAAGTTCCCCTGACAACTTCGAGGCTTTCGGCATACTCGGTATCGTCGTCCACCATTGAGTTTTCTACCCAGATTGCTACGGTCGTGTAGTTACTCATGTCAGTACCGTCTGACTTGGCCACGCTCATCATTTTATGTGCCAATGACCTGGCAAGGGGACCTTCCCAGTCTTCGCCCCTTTCCAGTCAACCATATAAAGGTACAAGGTGACAGTTTTCAGGAAAAATTTCAGTTTTCACAGGCTTGGTCTCGCACTCTAATAATCCTCACCATGTATTAACTAAGTGCCCGTCGTCACAGGGTGTCACCTATATCGTACCCTGATGCCGGCCAGTATTTAAAAACAATGGTGGGAGCCGCTAGGCAGTTGTCCTCGTTTTCAACTGAATTGTGCCGGGAGATTTTATACCTTATCCTTCATCGCTCTTGGTTGGTGCTGCCTCCGAGACAGATCTTTGGTTGCGCTCTTCGAAACCAAGGGAATAAATTCCTCAAAGTGGTGCTTTTGCCCGTCGAGGAGCATCCGTTACGGGTATCCGTCGACCTCCGTGGAAGAGTGGAACCATAATTGTCAACAATTATGAAGGAGCGATTAACTGGCAGGAGTTGAATGGAAAAATTATCTAATAGCTTATCGGTGTCGAGCTTTAAAGAATGAACTGTGACGTACTGTCTCCTTAGTAATCAAAGCCATAATACATTTTTTTGTTTTCCTCAGGCGTAATTAACCGCTTTTAGCTCGCCTATTTAACACCAGCACAAGAAAACGTATAAAGAACGGTTAAAGACTACCAAAGATGTAAAAGCTCACAGAATTCTAAGGAAAACTAAAGCTACATACATTTTTAAGGAGATCCAACAAATACATCCATACATTCTGTAAGTCAAGCAAGATAGTCCCATTTTATTTTATTGCTTGCGCTATATTTATTGTATTTGTTTTACAAGATGTTTATAGTTATACGTTATTTAGTAATATTCACTTTTTATAAATAAAAAAGCTTTTCCGATAAGCTGCTGGCAGTATCGCGTTGAATGCTTTGACCAATTAAGTAAGCCATCTTATGAGCGTACTGAAAAAAAAAATTAAAAATTTAACATAATAAGCAAACTTACAAGTATTATGTAATATGATCTATGAATTAGAACCTATATGGCCTCATTATTTTATATAAGGACTTTTAATTCCTCCGTCCGTCTGTCTGTTTCTATGCGAACTAGTCTAACAATTCTTAGATATCGTCTTGAAGCTATGTTATGCATAGGTCAGTTTTTCTGTCCCAGGCAATACATATGTCGGAACCGGCCGTATTGGTTTCTCTATATCATTGGAACGATCGGTCGATGGGTAGGTTCTTGTATAGAAATCCTTTTGCATATCTGACACACTGAGCAAACTAGGAATACATTTTAGTAAACACCTCATACCTTGGTGCACAACTATAAACGCACCCACCTTCTTAAGTGTAATATTCTTAAGAATCGGTAGGCTGAAAAAGTACAAATGAGGAATGAAAGTGAATATAAAACTATACAGAAAAGTGCAAAATAACAACGGAATGTATTCACCGGCTGGTGCAAAACAGAAAACTCACATTGAAAAGGTTAGTTCTCACGCCGGTTTTAAAAAAAAATGTGTGTTTGCATTAAATATTAACTTAAAATTAATTAAAATTCGAACCTTACCGATGTTGGGAGCTCCCGACTAGGGGATAACCGGAACCCAACACCAAACACAGCTCGCGCTACGCGTTCGTTTGCTTTAGTATTAGTATTTGAGTCTTGATGAGAAAAAAACGAATTAAAATATCAGCTGTTGATTGAATTCGAAGCGGACGAGCATGAATGTATCTGTGTACATGTATACAGAAATTCTTGCAATTTGGGTAGGCGGCGGTGGGTAGTCCATTCTGCTGGGGGTTCGAGACCTATAGAGGAAATTATTATTTTGTTTTGGCTGGTGTGGCTGTTGAGTAGAGGCGGCGGAAAGTAGTGAGGTTAGTTGCGAGTTAGTTGCGAACCCAGCCAAGGGAACTTTTTTTTTTATACCCTTGCAGAGGGTATTATAATTTTGTCGTGAAATGTGTAACGCATAGAAGGAGACATCTCCGACCCCATAAAGTATATATATTCTTGATCAGTATCAACAGCCGAGTTGATATAGCCATGTCCGTCTGTCCGTCTGTCTGTTTCTATGCGAACTAGTCTCTCAGTTTTAAAGCTATCTTTTTGAAACTTTGCAGAAGTCGCTCTTTCTGTTGCACGCAGCTCATATGTCAAAACCAGCTGGATCGGACCACTATATCATATAGCTGTCATAGGAACAATCGGTCGAAAAGTATGTTCTTGTATGAAAAAAATTTTTGTTTATAAAGTTATCTTTACTAAACTTGGTATTTATTAGTTTTACTACGTTCCCCATATATATGCAAAATTCTATTCAGATCGGGCAACTACATCATATAGCTGCCATAGGAACAATCGGTCGAAAATTAAGTTTTTGTATGGAAAATGTTTATGTTTTTCAAGATATCTTGACCAAACTCGGTACTTATTAGTTTTACTAAGCTTCCCATATATATGCAAAATCCTATTAAGATCGGACAACTATATCATATAGCTGCCATAGGAAAGATCGGTCGAAAATTAAGTTTTTGTATGGAAAATTTTTATGTGTTTCAAGATATCTTGACCAAACTCGGTATTTATTAGTTTTACTATGCTCCCTCCACTTATGCAAAATCTTATTCACATCGGGCTACTATATCATATAGCTGCCATAGAAACGATCGGTCGAAAATTAAGTTGTTGTATGGAAACCTGTTTTGTTTTTCAAGATATCTTAACCATACTCGGCATTAACTATTTTCCCTGTGCTTCTTAGATACGGGCAAAGCACTATAAGCATTTTGAAAAGGTTGGGTCTGCAAGGGTATTAAATCTTCGGTGTGCCGAAGATAGCACTTCTTTCTCGTTTAATTTAAAGCAAACGAGTGCGTAGCGCGAGCTGCATTTGGTGTTGGAAGAAGAGGGTTCAGTGTATCCTCTAGTCCGGAGCTCCCGACTAGAACCTCTTACTTGTTATTACTGCTAAAGCAAACGAGCTCGTAGCGCGAACTGCATTTGATGTTGGTAAAAAAGAGATTCAGGAACTCCCGACAAGAATAAGAATAGCACATAGAAAAACTAGAGTGTACATGCCAAGACATTATCAACATCAGACCACTATATAATATAGTTGCCATAGGAAGAAACTGTCAAAAATTAAGAACTTGTTTAAAAAAACTGTTTTGTTTTTCAAGGTATCTTAACCAAACTCGGAAATTATCCGTTAAACTATGATCCTCACATAAGTCAATTTATTAATATCGTAATATTGTATAATAATATATTGCACTATAGGAATGATTGGTTAAGAAAGTAGTTTTTTTTTTTTAACAATGTGCATCTGTTTGTCAGGCGGTGTGTCCGTATGTATGAATCCGTCGATCTCAGAATCTATAAGAGCTAGAGACTTAAAGACTGAAAGAAGGTTCCCCTAATGCCCACGCAGCACAGGTAGGCTTCCAATAATCGATTGCTTATCTTGTTTCTAAGCAAACGATAAAAATATCGTAGTCCCTAGTCACCAAATTTGACATGTGGCTTTTAGAATAGTATACGTGTCAAGTATCTTTAATTGAAAGGCTACCCCACGCCTTACCCCATCTCTCAAAATCAGATAACTAAATCAAATGGAGCTACCCACCAATTAAGGGCACACCTTTAATGCTCCTGTAATTTTCCGAATATACGAATATTCTATACACAGAAAGTTATTAAAGAAATCGCAAGCCACGTAGAGGCAAGCGCAAAACTCAATAATATACTGTATACTGTTTATATGTATAGATATACATGTAAGTAAAGTAGTTCTGTCGGGCTTATTTTTATTATTGCTAGTATACCCCTTGACCTATGATTTGGCAAAAACAAAATACAAAGTGTAAAGCGAAGACAAACCAGCTTGTAGAACGAGCTAAATTTGGGGATGACTAGAGCACCCTTTTTTTTTTAAGAAAAAGTTAAAAAAAATGAGAAATTACGTATGCTAACCATATGTTTGGTCTTATGCGCTATGTTATTATCCCATTTAAAACAATAATCAATATTAGAATAATTTGGTTGTATAACGGACAGCCTTCAAATCACATGTGAAGTTTGGCTGAGAGAGTACAAATACTTCTCCTAACTGCTCAAAAACTGTTATCGATTGCTTTGAAGTAAATCAAGCTATCGATGATCGGAACCAAACTCGTACTTCTTATGCACTAAGGGGAAGTACGTTGCAAGACTTCATTAGCTATCAACACCTATTCCATCCCCTTCTTTCTTACCTAATTTCTGCAATGTTTGCGTATCCTTACCACTTTCTGTAGGCCAATATATTTTTCATTTAACTTCAACCCTGCTAAGTTCTGAGCTAATTGTCTAGCTTGTATCGCTTTTTTATCCTTTCAGTTGTTCTCCTTTCATAAAAATTATTTACATTTGCCATTTAGCTCATCCGTAGGTGACTGCTCTTTACGGCTTGGTCCGATCCGACTGTTTCCGATAACGCTTATGTCTAATACTCTAAAATTCAACTGCAGGGAAACGGGGGTACCCAAAAAGTCTAATAATCTGGATCTGTGTGTAGTATATGAGAGTATATTGTTCTTGTTAAATATGCGAAAACAGTTGTATCTCTAACCTTTGCAATTTTTTTGTGCGAAACAACTTTCACTTGAGGTTGTCCTTGTGGACCACCACCAACAGTGGGTCCCAAATCTGCTTGTATACTATTCGCTGAGCATATTGGGATTAATTTGTTACCAATCTGCCAATCTGTGAAAATGGACTTCTTGGGTCATGGCAGTTTTTTTGTTCACTGCTTGTTTGAATTGCTCAATAGTCACATGTACTACTTCAATGAGATTTTGGTTAATGCGCGAGTGCAGCGTCGTGTTGCATCAGAGAGAGTTCTTAGTTGAGAGTGATTGACGTGTTTTACTTGTGCTCCAAAATTTTTATATATTTTTGCGCTTTAATCCTGCTTTTTGATTCTTAATTTTTTGTGCTTTATTATAAAAGCTTTAATTACTTGTGCAAAGTGCTATGTGTTGTGCAGCGTAAGTCTGTTAATTATTGCATTTATTGTAAGCAGGCTTATGATTCTGCACAGCCGCAATGTACTTATGTATGCGGACGATGTGAAACTTATTCTATCATACACTAAGCCCTACATCATTCTCGTCTACAAGATGATTTGAAAGCTATGCAACTTTGGTGCTCGGCCAATCAATTGCATCTGAATTGTTCAAAGTGTATGTTTATGACATTTAATCGTACTACACCTTATCTGGTCAGTTATACAATCGACAATACTCCATTGCAACGTATACTAACAGTTAAGGATTTAGGCGTTCTTTTTGATTCTAAACTCTGTTTCAATCTTCACATAGATACCATCGTTAATGAGGCAAAAGGTGTACTTGGATTCATTAAACGATGGTCTAAAGAGTTTAACGATCCATTTATAACGAAACTTCTGTACATCTCTCTTGTTCGCCCTATCCTTGAATACTGCTCTTGCATCTGGTCTCCGAAGTATAACAATAGCCACGATCGTATTGAATCTGTTAAGAAGCAATTTCCGCTTATTGCCTTACGAGGTAAATTGGGACCCTAATCTTCGGTTGCCATCCTACTCCAGCAGGCTGCTTCTTTTTAATCATCCATCGTTTACCAACCGTAGGACAATTCTCGGTATTATCTTTCTACATAAGTTTAATGTTGGCGACATTGATTCTTCTTTTCTGTTAGGGCGTCTTCAATTCTCTGTTTCCTCTAGACCTCTAGTATGAGCAATTATCGCCCCATATTCCTACCAACGTGCACAATAGATCAATTCTTTTTGCGTATTATGTAAAAATTACAATAGTTTCTAATCCGTTATCTCCACCGAACTTTCTCTACCCTATCTACTTAACACTCTTAACACACTAATATCTATCATATATTTCTTTACTTTATTAACAACTTCTTACTTTATTTTTTCCTATTTATTGTATTTTCTTTAATAATATGGTAAACTAAGACTATTTTTAATTTTACTTAAGAACACCTTTTTCTCTACTTACACCCTTCTTCTTAGCTGTAGGCTCTAATAGCGTTACTGACCAATTTGGCTGTGAAAAGGGGCACAGCTGGCCGGACTGGCAAATAAAACACCTCCATCGGTCGGTGATACTATTAAAAAATTGTCTATTCTAACTAGGCTTTTCGCACTTAATTTTCATAATTTATATATAATGCATTGAATAATTAGGAAGACACTCGTTTTGTCGACAATTAATAAGTAAAATAAATAAATACATATTACATGTCAATCTTATCTTTATACAGACTGCGGTTTTTATCAACGTACTTTGGGCGTGTAATGACAACATAGTGGTGATGTAGTATCGATGTGATTGTTTCAGATTACAATTAGGACTTGTTAAGTTCTTGTATATTGGGGTGCCTCTGGTTCTTTGCTTTAGTGCAAACTAACTAGTCCATCTCGCACGTAGTAATTTAGTACTTTATAAGTTACCTCCGCATTGGCTAACAATTCCACTCATTGTGCTGACCTAACGAATAGTTAAGTTTAGCGCCCTAATCGCAACAGTCAGCGGTAGTAACCTGATCCCTTGCACGTGTCTCAAGAGCAGAGTTTTGAGGCTTATGCTTCTTTGTTACTTATGTCTGAACGGTATCTTATGCCTCAGCTCGCTGGTGGCTCTAATTTTAGTTCTGTTTTGAAAGCTTTTGTCGATACTCGACATCGATCAATCGACACCATTAATGGATACATCGTAGACGCAACCTGCATAATTCGCACACTAAACTATTTACAAATAATTCGTTGGACAATTTTGCTATTTTCGGAAAATAATAGTCACGAAGCACTTGAGGAAGGCGTGTTGGAATCTAGCCAGAGGTGGTATGTCACCAGATAGTGTGTTCACCACTTCTGGGTTGACCGCCGCTTTAACCGTCTGAAAAAGAGTGGGTTTGTGGTAGAATGGATTATGTGACGAATCTTGCAGCCAGAAAAGTATGAGATATCGCTTTAGTGGGAGTGGGTCGCGTGCCTATTCTAAGATTCTTTGGTTCCTAAAGCAGTTAATTAGCTTCTCAGGTCTTTGAGGGCTCGGACAGTCGAAACGTTCGACTGAGGCTCGTATTGGTAAACATGTGCGTTTCGCCGGAATGGAGCATGTACCACATTTTTTTATTTGGCTTATAGAAAACTCTAGCATTATTTTCTTCAATGAAAGCCTCACTATTCACTTTGCTGCGAACAGCTTGCACAATTTACTTCTAAAAAAATCTGTTTTATTATTGATTTGTAGTCCTTACACTAAACAAACAACATACATGTTTTTTGTTGGGGATATATTTTCTAACTAATACTTTAAGTTTAATGTAGATTCTTGTTGTGGTTGGGCGCCAAGCATATAGTTGATCCTAGGTCTCCTGCGGCAGCTCGTGCCGTAATCAATCATCAATGAAACAATATTTTTATACGGCGTCCTCTTAAGTGTCCTCTAAAGCTATTTATACAATACTGAATCTAAAGCTACCTTCGAGCTGGGCATAAGTTTCAAAGCTATAGCCGGCAAGCCAACTAAACAGACTATTAGAACTGAACAATTAGATGCGTCAGCACCATGACTTCAATCGTTAGCTTATGCGAGGGTTTCTGACGTCCTGACGCAACTACGTGACTTGCCAATATAGCCACAAGCTTTCCTCAATTACTTCTATGTTTCTTAGCCTATCTTGACCAACTTTTCTCTTTTGATTATATAATATTCGTATAATTTAAAAAAATGTTGGCATGAAGTGGTGGATTTTCCAATTGGTTTATTTTATAGCTATGGGGTGAAGTCGGCTTGATGGGGATAGGTGTACAATGAAAGTCTCTAGTTCTTAACCCTTGCTAAAAAACACGATTTCGATATCGATTTTTATCCACTTCTTAGCAATTGGGCATGTTATCAATTATCAGGAACAGCCTCGTACCACTTACTACATGTATTTGGGCTGTACGGATTTAAAACTAACATTTGTACAAATAATTTGAAAAGGAATCACCCGCATCGCGAGATGCGGCTTTATACTGAACGTTCGGCTTTCGAGGCCAGCGTTCGGCTGATACTCTCAGCAGTCTTACTCTATCTGGGCAGACTAAAATGGTCGCGGGCACCCATGGGGCTCAGTCGTTGCAATTTATCCTGATCCGATTATTCTGCTGTTTGACATATCTATGCATTGTATAGTTAGTGCTCATACTGAGCTTGCACTAGAAGGACCTATCTTCAAAATTTTAAGTCTAGCTCTTATAGGTTCTGAGATTTACGAGCTCATATGGCTGCTATTGCTAGATCAGCTAAGTCGATCGGTTGATGCGTCGGACATGCTTCCTGCTGACTTCAATTTTGAATGGGTTCACAGTATATACACATAACTTCAAGCAAGGTTTCGATGATTTAAAACAACAGCCCAGTTCTGATATGTTTATTGATCGCCGCTTTCATACATACTGACAGGCGGACAATGGCTAGACATCCTGAAGTATTTACTTTCGTCTAATGTATGTCCACATATTTTTCACAGTTTTACTTCAATAGTTATCAAAAGACAATTTAAACATTTGTAAACATTAGAAGTGTCTTATTATTTATAATTACTTTCAACCTGTATTCGCAGTGCCTATCTAATGCTAATAAGTTTGGAAACCCATAATCCGGGATGAATTTTGTATTCGGACATTCAGTGATTTTACAAAAGAATTTTGTGAATATTCAGATTTTCCCCTGGGTTTGTCTCATTCTACATTCGTTAGTTGTTAACTTTGGATTTAAGACTATAGGAAAACATTTGCAAACTTACCATACAGCATGCAGGAATCCGTACAGTTCCCGGCCAATTATAATACAGAAAGCATAACTTATAAGTTAATTTTTGTATGATATCAGGACCATAATTTGCATCATCACGTAACACAACGAAATGTGTTGGACTTACAGTTCCCTGTCGAACCATTTGTGAAACCAAAAAGAAATCATACATATGCGATCTTGTAATGTATTTATCTATCACCGTCCCCGGAAAAGGATTTTCGTAATTGTTGTTGCTTTTCTGAAAATATTAAAATAAATTGTTAGCAGCCATGAACAAATTTTGATGACATTATTTTATGAAATAAAAATTATTTGTTGTATAATTATTGTATAAACGGCAGTACCACCAATTCCATCATAGATAAGACAAACACATTCATCATGTTTGCAATCAATAACACTATTGAGGTAAGTCTTTGCTTGTATCTTTTACATGGATTCCTTCTGTCTCTGTCTCAATGTCGATCTTCGCCTTTCCTTGTTAGGTACTGCATATGCACATATATATATATATATATAACACATATAATTACACACATAAATATGTGCGTTTGTATAAATATAACTGCACTTGATAAAGGATCGGCCACTTCATGACCAAGTTCCAAGCGGCAACCGTAGGAGCCTCGCTCGCCCAAAACATGCAGGAATTCGACCATTACCAGTTTTGGCGGTGCGAGTAAGAGCTTTTAATTTTAATGTGCATAGCAGTCCACATATATATGCTTAATTACATAGATATCCGTAGGCTAAACCAATTCATAGTCATAAACTATACAAGTTGACGGTCTTATTTTTTCATATGTACGTATATATAAAAAATCATATGTACGTATATATAAAAATTCACTCATTTGATAAACTAACAAATTGAGTAACAAAAACAATGGTAAGGATGAAACCTCACATTTTTAGTAGAGCTTATCGTTACCGATTTTAAAATTCCATACTTAGGAAAAAATAACTAAAGTCACTATATATTTACACTTTTTACTTTTAAACTATGGTTGGGAAGTTATTGAGTTTGTTATTAAAAAAATGTTGTTCCTTTTATTACAAAATAAATAAATTTAAAAATACAATTTGCAAGAGAAACAAGTAAGAGGGAGCTCCCGACTAGGGGATACCCTGAACCCTCTTATCCCAACACTAAATGCAGGTCGCGTTTGCTTTAGTAGTAATAAAGAAAAATGAAAAATTTGGTTTTTTGAAGCAACAGTAAATTGTCTCATGCGAGACAACCCACACAATGCCTAAGTGGTTGTCGAAAGTACATGACATTGAATACGAAGAACACACATAGTATGCAACAAATTAGATTCGAACTATAGGCGCATTACAAGTTATACAAGTTATAGATACTGATTTTTTTCAAATATGAGGTAGGCCATGGTAGGCCAGCTCGTTCTTCGCTCTAGCGAAGTTTGTTGCGTTTGTTGCGACTTTAGTCATAGCGATCAGGAACCGTCATAGAGTTTCGCTTCCGACAGTCTCCATAAGTTCGCTAACCACCATTTCACTTAAATACGTCATGCGATGGGCTGGCGCAAAGATGCGCGGCAGATCCATTGATTAAATAGAAAATTAAATTAAATGGAATTGTAGAGCAAATTCAATTGATTTGTTGCGACTAGATTGAAATTTTTTTATTGTGGTTTTATTGCTAAGTGCCGAACGTAGTATCATGGAAAATAATGAGCCATACGTGTCTACAGCACAACGAATCTGGCATGCAGCCAGGCCGGTATTTACGCGCAGCTGTGTAAAGCTCTTGAAACCAACGTTATTAAACTCCATTTTCCCATGAATTTTTTTGATTTTGAGAAGATTATGAGCAGGTTTGAGACTCTTCAATCTGGATCTAATTCACAGAGTCCCTAACTTTTGCTTAGTCGAATGTGAAGATTATGGGCTCAAAAAAAATTGTATTAAGCAGCAGCCCGTTAGGCCGAAAAGGGAAACGCTTGGCGGTCACTTAAATGATTTTATGAACAGCGGAAATTTGTGAAAAAATTAAAATCTTTAAAATATTGAAATATACCAAATACAAAATGAGATCGACTATACATTTATAGCATTAAAAGGTTTATTGACTTATGTATAATATTTAACTTTTTCAATTAATTTATTCAATCCCAACCCGAAATCACACAAAAGAAGGGCGCGCGTCAGACGCGTGCCAATAATAAAATTTTCTTTTGAGCCCATGTGTGTGTGCCTGTGTGTAAGCTCGATATTCAGAAATCACAAAATCTTCAAATAATGTTAAATTTGCATCAGACAGGTGCAGTTGTGCAAGTTGTGCAAGTGTGCGTGCATGGCAAGTCTAAAATATTTTAAATGCACACATGCCAACGGTTGCGGTACCCTTATCAACGATAACGTAAAATGCAAGAATTTCGCATCGAAGTGGCATACCCTTTCATTATTTCATATTACTCGTCCCTTCAAAAGGGAACAAATGCCTCCGACATTTAAGAAAAATTTAATTTGTGCGCATTGTTGCTTGTGCATTAAGAGCACTGTTCTATCAGTTCTATCGCACAAATCATATGGATGAGAGTAAGCCAGAGCAGTTACCTGTAGTGGGAGCGAGATAAGAAACAGCGATGTCGTTCTACCACACAAATCATATATATATCTTATTCTTTTGCACTCTGAGCAAGTGAGCGATTCTCGGACCCGAACAATAAAGAAGCCGAGATTGGACTAGTCTACACAAATATGAATGGTCCTATTCTTTTACTCTAGTTGTCCAGTCTATATGTTCTATGATTAGTGATTTAACGTACGTAACTAAATTTGAAGATGGTTTGGATTTGTACTAAAATTTTTTGAAATTCGTAAAGTTTACATATTTGATGAATTTAAGTAAAAACATGTAAGAAAGCTCTAGAAGTGTCTTTTTTTTTTACATATCTAATGGGAAAAGGGATATGTTAATGAAAATAAATCAAACAAAAATGTTAGTTACCCCTGCCGGTGTCGAGCACGCAACTATCTTTAACCGACCGAACTACTCGACATCACCTCATAATTCGCAGTCATACCAAAAATTTAGTTTTAATAGGAAACAATTTGAACGTAAATAACAGCACATACACAAAGAATACAATACAATCGCAATTCCAATTTTTTATTCCATTAAAAAAAAACCTGCAAATGATTGTATGTCTGCACATGTATAGAGAAATTATTACGCTTTGCGCTTTCTGGCTCAACCACATCGGCTGCCAATATAACCACACGTTTGCAATCAAACTTCAAATCAAATTTCAGCCTTTTTTCGCAACCAGAGATATTTCAGAACCTCTAAGACAGCAGATAGCCGTCGCGCACTTCAGTATAGCTCTGGTATTATTCTTAGCATTTTAATACCCTGAACCCATTGAAAATGGGTAAAAGGGTACAATGTATTTGTGCAAATGTATGTAACAGGCAGAAGGAAGCATCTCCGACCCCATAAGTATATATATTCTTGATCAGCATCAATAGCCGAGTCGATCTAGCCATGTCCGTCTGTCTGTCCGTCCGTCTGTCCGTATGTATGAACGCAAGGATCTCAGAACCTATAAGAGCTAGAGACTTGAAATTAGCTGTAGGTCCTCCTAGTACCCGCGCAGATCGAGTTTATTTCCGATAATCGATAACATGCCCCGTTTCCAAGTAATCGATAAAAATCGATATCGAAATCCTGTTTTTTTGAGCAATTTTGTTAAATAATAAGAGCTAGAGTCGCCAAACTTGACATGTAACTTCTAGAATCTCTATACATAAAACTGTTTGTCCTGACTTACTGACTGACTGATTGGTGATCAACGCACAGCCCAAACCATAAGAGCTAGAAAGCTGAAATTTTCACTGTAGCTACCTTATGTGATGTAGGTGCACGTTAAGACGGGGTTTCGGGAAATTCCACCCGCAAGTGTGGAAAAATTGCGAAAAACGTTTGTATATAACTTTTGTTTACTATCCGATCGGCCTTAAACTTATTTTCAAAGATATTTGTTCAAATTAATTTGAGGGGTGTTTCACACTTTTATGAAAATCCGTTCCTCCTTGGTGGAAATGGAGGTCAAAATACGTATTTCAGCGATTTAGGAAATTCCACCCGCAACAGTGGTAAATTGGCGGAAAACGATTGTATAAAAGTTTTTTGTTTACCATCCGATCGGCCCCAAATTTATTTTCAAAGATCTTTGTTCAAATTCATTTAAGAGGTGTTTCACACTTTTCGAAAAATCCGTTCCTCCTTGGTGGAAATGGAGGTCAAAAATTTGGTGGGTGACGTTTCGTGCTCAAATTCGTTTCCAAAGATCTATAAGAAAAATCATTTGAGACGTGTTTCACACTTTTCGCAGAATCAAAACTTTTTCGGGGGGAATGCGACTCAAAGATTTTTTGTGCGAAGTTTTAAATTGTGTCCGATTTGCTTCAAACTTATTTTCAAAGCTCTACATAAGAATGTAATGAATACGTGTTTCAGCGATTTGGGAAATTCCACTCGCAACAGTGGTAAATTGGCGGAAAACGTTTGTATGAAAGTTATTTGTTTAGCGTCCGATCAGTTTCAAAATTATTTCAAATTTTTTTGAGAATATTGATTTTATAACATACGTGCCACGGGCAAGGCAGGGTTTTACCCGCTAGTAGTATATATATATCAAGTATCTTTCATTTTATAGCTATCGCCATTTACCCGCTACCACCAAAAAGCTATAAATCATGTTAGTAAAACAACTTGTATTGCCTATCTAATTAAGCCACAAGTTAAATGCAATTGTCATTTTGAGAATACACGAATATTTTATAGTACAATAAGATCTACTAATTTCATCAGATCGGTCAAGATACACGAAAGAAAATGTGTTTTGGTCTGCAAACACGTGCAGCAGCAAGCGGAAATTCCAAGAATTTCTGCATACATGTACACAGACTTAATTATGGGTGTGGCTATTTAGTAGGGCCGGCGAAAAGTAGCGCGGTCAGTTACAAGTTCAAACAATGCTGAGGAATCTTTTTTTTTATTTTTTTGGCTGGTGTGGCTGTTGCGTAGAGGCGGCAGCAAGTAATGCGGTCAATTGCGAGTTCAAACCCTGCCAAGGGCACTTTTTTTTTTTAATTTATCTTTATTACTACTAAAGCAAACGATCGCGTAGCGCGAGCTGCATTTGGTGTATATAAGAATAAGAGGGTTCAGGGTATCCCCTAGTCGGGAACTTGTTGTAGACAGACCAAGTCCACACATTTTTAAGATTAGTTTTTTTTTCTATTTACACCATAAAAATCTGCTTTGAAGTAAAAAAGCTGCCTACAGATAATATTCGCTTAGAAGACTGTTCTCAGAAACCCATGCTGTTATTCGTTGTAACAATACTCATGTAGCTTTTTGCCATTACATTCAGAAAAGAGATGCCGATGGAAATATCTGCTTTCAAAAATTCTTGGAGAACACATTTTAATAAATCACTCGAGACCCGATTTTCACACGGCTTTTATTTTGCTTTAAGGCAATGAGGTGCTTGCTGAACTGAAGCTGATGGAAAAATTCTCGCTATACAATGTTTGGATGCTATTGGG
>JAWNPB010000058.1:0-11473 GCA_035045355.1 Drosophila lacicola | reverse complement strand
AAAAATCTATATTTTAAAGATTTATCTAATGATTCTTTTGATTTATATAAATTAATATAAATTTTATAAATTATTATATATTTATATATTTATATATTGTTGAAGATTTACTAATTTATATAGATCTATATAGAAATTTTTAATTATTCTTAAACATTTATATATAAAATTAAAATTACTACTAAAATGTATTATTTAATTAAAAATATTCCAATGTAAAAAATTCAAGATTTTTTTTAAAAATATTAGTAAATACAAAAAAAAAAAAAAAAAATAGATGTGATCTTATTGTAAATGAATTGCCTGATGAAAAGGATTACCTTGATAGGGTAAATTATGTAGAATTCTACATTCATTGATTAATTTTATTGTTTTTTTTACAAAGACTTTATATTTAATAGAATTAAACTATTGCTAAAAGTATCAAAAACTTTTGTGCATCGTACACCAAAATATAAAAAGGTAAGCTAATTAAGCTACTGGGTTCATACCCCATTTATAAAGGTTCTAACCCTTTTCTTTTTAATTTTTAATAATTCTTCAAAAATTTTATTTATCACAATAATAATTATCGGAACATTAATTACGGTAACCTCTAATTCTTGGTTAGGAGCATGAATAGGTTTAGAAATTAATTTGTTATCTTTTATTCCCCTAATAAGAGATAATAATAATTTTAAATCAACTGAAGCTTCTTTAAAATATTTTTTAACCCAAGCTTTAGCTTCAACTGTTTTATTATTCTCAGTAATTTTATTAATACTAAATAACAGAATAACTACCGAAATCAATAACTCTTTTACTTCAATAATTATTTTATCAACTTTATTATTAAAAAGAGGAGCCGCCCCTTTCCATTTTTGATTCCCTAATTTAATAGAAGGTTTAACTTGAATAAATGCTCTCCTTTTAATAACATGACAAAAAATTGCCCCTTTAATATTAATTTCTTACTTAAATTTAAAAAATTTATTATTAATTAGAGTAATTTTTTCAGTAATTGTTGGAGCAATCGGAGGTTTAAATCAAACATCTTTACGAAAACTTATAGCTTTTTCTTCTATTAATCATTTAGGGTGAATATTAAGAGCATTAATAATTAATGAATCAATTTGATTAATTTATTTTTTATTTTATTCCTTTTTATCTTTTATTTTAACTTTTATATTTAATATTTTTAAGTTATTTCATTTAAACCAATTATTTTCTTGGTTTATACAAAGAAAAGTTATAAAATTTACTTTATTTATAAATTTTTTATCCTTAGGAGGATTACCCCCATTTTTAGGATTTTTACCAAAATGAATTGTAATTCAACAATTAACTTTCTGTAACCAATATTTTCAGTTAATAATTTTATTAACATCAACTTTAATTACATTATTTTTTTATCTACGAATTTGTTATTCAGCATTTATGCTAAATTACTACGAAAATAACTGGGTTATTAGCTCACAAATCAATAATTTTAGTATAAAATTATACTTAATTTGTACATTTTTATCAATTTTTGGATTATTTTTAATCTCAATATTTTATTCTATATTTTAGGTTAAAGGCTTTAAGTTAAATAAAACTAATAGCCTTCAAAGCTGTAAATATAGGAAGTCCTTTAAGCCTTAGTAAAAAATTACTCCTTCAAAATTGCAGTTTGACGTCATTATTGACTATAAGACCAGATTCATTTTATGATTTAATAAAATTTACTAATCAATTGATTAAGAAGAAAATTTCTTATAAATAGATTTACAATCTATCGCCTAACTTCAGCCACTTAATCGCTTAATCGCGACAATGATTATTCTCAACAAATCATAAAGATATTGGAACATTATATTTTATCTTCGGTGCTTGAGCAGGAATAGTAGGAACATCTTTAAGAATTTTAATTCGAGCTGAATTAGGTCACCCAGGAGCTTTAATTGGAGATGATCAAATTTATAATGTTATTGTTACTGCTCATGCTTTTGTTATAATTTTTTTCATAGTTATACCAATTATAATTGGAGGATTCGGTAATTGACTTGTACCTTTAATATTAGGGGCTCCTGATATAGCTTTCCCCCGAATAAACAATATAAGATTTTGACTATTACCTCCTGCTTTATCCTTACTTTTAGTTAGAAGAATAGTTGAAAACGGAGCTGGGACAGGATGAACCGTATACCCCCCATTATCAGCAGGAATTGCTCATGGAGGAGCTTCTGTTGATCTAGCTATTTTTTCTTTACATTTAGCTGGAATCTCTTCAATTTTAGGAGCTGTAAATTTCATTACAACTGTAATTAATATACGATCTTCAGGAATTACTTTAGACCGAATACCTTTATTTGTTTGATCAGTTGTAATTACAGCTTTATTACTACTTTTATCCTTACCAGTTTTAGCCGGAGCTATCACTATATTATTAACAGACCGAAATCTTAATACCTCATTTTTTGACCCGGCTGGTGGAGGGGATCCAATTTTATACCAACACTTATTTTGATTTTTTGGTCACCCAGAAGTTTACATTTTAATTTTACCTGGATTTGGAATAATTTCTCATATTATTAGTCAAGAATCAGGTAAAAAGGAAACTTTTGGATCTTTAGGAATAATTTATGCAATATTAGCAATTGGATTATTAGGATTTATTGTATGAGCACATCATATATTTACAGTTGGAATAGACGTAGACACTCGAGCTTACTTCACATCAGCAACAATAATTATTGCTGTACCAACAGGTATTAAAATTTTTAGTTGACTTGCTACTTTACATGGTACACAACTTTCTTACTCTCCAGCTATTTTATGAGCTTTAGGATTTGTATTTTTATTTACAGTTGGAGGATTAACTGGAGTTGTATTAGCAAATTCATCAGTAGATATTATTTTACATGACACATACTATGTTGTTGCTCACTTTCATTATGTTTTATCAATAGGAGCTGTATTTGCTATTATAGCAGGATTTGTTCATTGATACCCTTTATTTACTGGTTTAACTATAAATTATAAGTGATTAAAAAGTCAATTTATTATTATATTTATTGGAGTAAATCTTACTTTTTTCCCCCAACATTTCCTTGGACTAGCTGGAATACCTCGTCGTTATTCTGATTACCCAGACGCTTACACAACATGAAACGTAATTTCAACTATTGGTTCATCTATTTCTTTATTAGGAATTTTATTTTTTTTCTACATTATTTGAGAAAGTTTAGTTTCTCAACGTCAGGTTATTTACCCTATTCAATTGAATTCTTCAATTGAATGATATCAAAATACTCCCCCTGCTGAACATAGATATTCTGAATTACCTTTATTAACTAATTAATTTCTAATATGGCAGATTAGTGCAATGGATTTAAGCTCCATATATAAAGGATTTTTACTTTTATTAGAAAATTAATGTCAACATGAGCTAATTTAGGTCTTCAAGATAGAGCTTCTCCTTTAATAGAACAATTAATTTTTTTTCATGACCACGCATTACTGATTTTAGTAATAATTACTGTTTTAGTAGGGTATTTAATATTTATATTATTTTTTAATAATTATATTAACCGTTTTCTTTTACATGGTCAGTTAATTGAAATAATTTGAACAATTTTACCAGCTATTATTCTACTATTTATTGCATTCCCTTCCTTACGATTATTATACCTTCTTGATGAAATTAATGAACCTTCAGTAACTTTAAAAAGAATTGGTCATCAATGATACTGAAGCTATGAATATTCAGATTTTAATAATGTTGAATTTGACTCATACATAATTCCTACAAATGAAATTGCAAATGATGGATTTCGTTTATTAGATGTAGATAACCGAATTGTTTTACCTATAAATTCTCAAATTCGAATTTTAGTGACTGCTGCTGATGTGATTCACTCATGAACAATCCCTGCATTAGGAGTAAAAGTTGATGGAACTCCTGGACGTTTAAATCAAACTAATTTTTTTATTAACCGCCCAGGATTATTTTACGGCCAATGTTCAGAAATTTGTGGGGCTAACCATAGTTTTATACCAATTGTAATTGAAAGAGTTCCTGTAAATTATTTTATTAAATGAATTTCTAATAATTTAAATTCTTCATTAGATGACTGAAAGCAAGTACTGGTCTCTTAAACCATTTTATAGTAAATTAGCACTTACTTCTAATGAATTAAAAAATTAGTTAAATTTATAACATTAGTATGTCAAACTAAAATTATTAAACTATTAATATTTTTTAATCCCACAAATAGCACCAATCAAATGATTAACTTTATTTTTTATTTTTTCTATCACTTTTATTTTATTTTGTTCTATTAATTATTACGCATATATGCCTTCTTCCCCTAAATCAAATGAATTAAAAAATATTAGTTTAAATTCTATAAATTGAAAATGATAACAAATTTATTTTCTGTATTTGACCCTTCAGCTATTTTTGGTTTATCATTAAATTGAATAAGTACATTTTTAGGTCTTTTAATAATTCCTTCAATTTATTGATTAATACCTTCTCGTTATAATGTATTTTGAAATACAATCTTATCAACTCTTCATAAAGAATTTAAAACTCTTTTAGGACCATCAGGTCATAATGGATCAACTTTTATTTTTATTTCTTTATTTTCTCTTATCCTTTTTAATAATTTTATAGGGTTGTTCCCTTATATTTTCACAAGAACAAGTCATTTAACATTAACTCTTTCATTAGCTTTACCTTTATGATTATCTTTTATAATTTATGGATGAATTAACCACACCCAACATATATTCGCCCATTTAGTCCCTCAAGGAACTCCAGCAGTTTTAATACCTTTTATGGTTTGTATTGAAACTATTAGAAATGTAATCCGACCAGGAACTTTAGCAGTTCGACTAACTGCTAATATAATTGCAGGCCACTTATTATTAACTTTATTAGGAAATACAGGACCTTCAATATCATATATATTAGTTACTTTTTTATTGATCGCTCAAATTGCTTTATTAGTCCTTGAATCAGCCGTTGCTATAATTCAATCTTACGTATTTGCTGTATTAAGAACTTTATACTCTAGAGAAGTTAATTAATTATTTATATATATATATATATATATGTATATATATATATATATATATATATTTATTTATAAATAAATGTCTACACATTCAAATCACCCCTTCCATTTAGTTGATTATAGCCCATGACCATTAACAGGGGCAATTGGAGCTATAACTACTGTTTCAGGAATAATTAAATGATTTCATCAATACGACACATCTTTATTTTTTTTAGGTAATATTATTACAATTTTAACTGTTTACCAATGATGACGAGATGTTTCTCGAGAAGGAACATACCAAGGTCTTCATACTTACCCTGTAACAATTGGTTTACGATGAGGTATAATTTTATTTATTTTATCAGAAATTTTATTTTTTGTAAGTTTCTTTTGAGCATTTTTTCATAGAAGTTTATCCCCTGCAATCGAATTAGGAGCATCATGGCCTCCTGCTGGAATTATTTCTTTTAACCCTTTCCAAATTCCCCTATTAAATACTGCAATTTTATTAACATCAGGAGTTACAGTTACATGAGCTCATCATAGATTAATAGAAGGTAATCATTCACAAACTACTCAAGGATTATTTTTTACCGTTCTTTTAGGAGTTTATTTCACAATACTTCAAGCCTATGAATATATTGAAGCTCCTTTTACAATTGCTGATTCCGTTTACGGATCTACTTTTTTTATGGCTACTGGGTTCCATGGAGTTCATGTTCTTATTGGAACAACATTTTTATTAATTTGTTTACTTCGACATTTAAATAATCATTTCTCTAAAAGACATCATTTTGGTTTTGAAGCAGCAGCTTGATATTGACATTTTGTTGATGTAGTTTGATTATTTTTATACATCACAATTTACTGATGAGGAGGTTAATAGGTTAATTACATCAATATAGTATAAAAGTATATATGACTTCCAATCATAAGGTCTATAAATTATAGTATTGATAATTTTTTCAATTCTTGTTATTGCCTCAGTAATTATAATAATTTCATTTATTGTTATAATCTTAGCTTCAATCTTATCTAAAAAAACTTTAGTTGACCGTGAAAAAAGATCACCATTTGAATGTGGATTTGACCCTAAATCATCCTCCCGACTCCCTTTCTCTTTACGATTTTTTTTAATTACAATTATTTTTTTAATTTTTGATGTAGAAATTGCTCTTATTCTTCCTATAATTATTATTTTTAAATTTTCAAATTTAATAGTTTGAACAACTACTTCAATTATTTTCATTTTAATTTTATTAATTGGTTTATACCATGAATGAAACCAAGGTATATTAAATTGATCAACTTAAAAAAAATTATAGGGTTGTAGTTAATTATAACATTTGATTTGCATTTAAAAAGTATTGATTTTTCAATCTACCTTATTTAATAGCCCGAATATGAAGCGATATATTGCATTTAGTTTCGACCTAATCTTAGGTAATTTTACCCTTATTCTTTAATTGAAGCCAAAAAGAGGCTTATCACTGTTAATGATAGAATTGAGTAAATACTCCAATTAAGGAAGTATGGTGATCAAGTAAAAGCTGCTAACTTTTTTCTTTTAATGGTTAAATTCCATTTATACTTCTATTTATATAGTTTAAAGTAAAACTTTACATTTTCATTGTAAAAATAAAATTATTATTATTTTTATAAATTACTAAAATAAATTCACTATATTTAAAGATTAATTAATCTCCCCAACATCTTCAGTGTTGTACTCTAAGTATAAGCTATTTAAATATAAAAATAATAAAAAATTTATTAAAATTAAAATTCAAAAAACAAATAATATTAAATAAATTTTTAAATTATTATTATGAATTAAAAATAAAGTTTGAGAACAATTTATTAATTTTTGGTACAAATGTTGACCCCCAAAATATTCTGATCAACCCTGATCAAATCTTTTCCCAACAATTTGCCCGTAATTTAAAGGAAAATAAATAATTCCATAAGTTCTAATATATGGTATAAATCATATAGAACCCATAAAATTTGTTATATTATAAAAAATTATTGATTTATTAATTGTGTATAAATTTCTTACTGAAATTAAATAACCAAATACACCTCCAAAAATACACACAAATAAAGTTAATATTTTTAAAAAAAAAGGTAAACAAATTATATAAGGTACAGGGAAAATTAATCAATTTAATATTCTACCCCCAATAATTCTTATAATTAATAAGCCTAATATCCCTCGTAATATCACTCAACCTTCATCATTTAATACATTCAAACTTCTACAATTTAAATCTCCTGTTATTGAATAATAAACTAACCGAAATGAATAACATACAGTTAAACCCGTAGAAAAAAAATATAAAAAGAAAGAAAATAAATTAATATTTCTAATTATTACAATTTCTAAAATTATATCCTTTGAGTAAAATCCTGCTAAAAAAGGCATCCCACATAAAGCTAAATTTGAAACATTAAAACAGGCTGAAGTTAAAGGCATATGAATTCTTAAACCACCTATTAAACGAATATCTTGAGAATTATTTATATTATGAATAATAGCCCCTGCACATATAAACAATAAAGCCTTAAATAAAGCATGAGTTAATAAATGAAATATAGCTAATTTATAAAATCCTATAGATAAAATTCTTATTATTAACCCTAATTGACTTAAAGTTGACAATGCAATAATTTTTTTTAAATCAAATTCAAAATTAGCACCTAATCCAGCTATAAATGTAAACCAAAAAATATTTTCCTATAATAAAAAAAAAATAATAAAAAACAAAAAAATACCCTGCAGTCACCAAAGTAGAAGAATGAACTAGAGCAGAAACAGGAGTTGGAGCTGCTATAGCAGCAGGTAATCATGAAGAAAAAGGAATTTGTGCCTTTTAGTTATAGCAGCTAATATAACTAAAAAACCAATTAATTTTATTTCAAAATCATTTTGCATAACTTCTATATAAAATACATAATTTCATCTCCCATAATTTAATATTCATGCAATAGCTAATAATAAGCAACATCTCCAATTAATTTGATAACCTGTTTATATTCCTCATTATAAAATATTTTAAAATAAATAATAAAAAAAAAAATCATCTATATAATAATAATTTACAATAAATATTAACAATAAAAAAAAATATAATAAATATTAATATTAACATCACCTCTTATTATACAATATGAAACTAATCCTAATCCATCCCATTCTAATAAAAATTCTTAAATAAATATAAATTGATTAGATTTAATTAATAATATTATTAATAATAAAAATATTAAAACTAATATATAATAAAACGATTAATATTTTTAAACAAAAAATCACCTTTTAATAATATTTTATATATTCTAAAAGAAAATTAAATAATGAAGAAATTATTATAAACAAAAGATATAAATAATAGACTTATATCATTTATTCAATAAAAAATATTTATAATATATTTATATAGAATTTAAAAGAATTAATATAATATAAAATTAATTAATAAAATTATTTTAAATATTATATTAAAATAAAATTTATTCTTTTTAAAGATATCTAATTTTTCAAAAAATAAATTAATTTAAAATTATAAATTAATTTAAAAATCTTAATTAAACAAATAATAAATATTTTACGATAAACTATAAAATAAATTTTTATAACTAATAAATAAATTTAAAAAATATATTTTAAATTATAATTATTTAAAATTATGTTATAATATATTTATAAATTAAATTATTTATTATATTTTAAATTTTTATTAAATATTAATTTTAATTTTTAAAATTAAGTAATAATGATAAATTAATATATTTTATTGTAAAATAAATTTAAATGATAAGTTTAAATAAAGAAACTCGCAAAAATAATATTTCCGTGTTGAACAAAAAAATTTCTCCTGAATATAAATATAAAGTATGGAGGAGCTGCTCTAAAATTAAACGCAGATCTTAACAAAAAGCATAATCATAATGCTATAGCAGGCAAAATCAAAAACAAAATTATTTAAAAACCTATAAATCTAATTTTATTTAATAAAGAATTTTTATTATAATAAATTAAAATATTGTATGAGTGATATAAAATTTAATAAACTTTTAATAATTAATAAACTTCGTCTTCCTAATCGTTCATATGACACATTAGCTAAACTAAAAATAAACCAGAAGAACATAATCCATGAGCAATTATTAATCTATAAGACCCACATAACCCTCAATAAGATATAGTTTAAAATGCTTAAACTATCAAAACACTAAATAATATACAAAATAAAAAAATAAATAATATTAATTAATAAACTACATCAATATTAATATAATGTATACAATTCGTAATCCTAATAAAGTCTGCTAATACGAATTCCTAACTTTTTGTGATGCAATTAAATAATTACAAAAGCAACAAACTTATCCTATATCAAATTATTAAAATATACACTAAAATAAATTAAAGTAATAAAAATATTAAATCTGTTTGACCAAACATAACAATAACTAACTAATACACACTCATATTTATCTAATTCTAATAAAAATAAAAAAATAAACTATACTTCAAATTTAATAATAATACCTACTAATTCATTAATAAATTACTCTGATCTAAAATTCAAAATAAAATTCGTAATAAAACATTAATTCCTCCAATTTTAAATTATAATCATGCTAAAATTATTAAAATTCAATGAAACTAGAGCTTACACCTCCTGATTTATTAGGAATAATAAAATAATTGAACCAAAAAAAATATACTGGTTAACATGAGCTGGTTTATAAATGAATAAAATTATAGGTAAAAATTTGTTAATTAAAATTAAAAAACTAAACAAAAATTATAATAATAAATCTTTATAATTAAATATAAAATTATTTATTAAATAAAAATTTATAGTTCCTATTTTATTTATTAAAATAAAAAATACCAATTATATATAGGTAACGAAACTAATAAAGTATAAAATTAAAAATTTTTTTAATAAATAAATACCTGCTTGTAACCGTTCAGGTTGATACCCTCAACCTAAAATTAAAAATAAAGTTGGGATTAAACTTCTTTCAAAAAATAAATAAAATATAAATAAATTCATTCTTCTAAATGTTAAAATAAGCAATAAAAATAATAAAATAATATTTAATAAAAATAAATTTTTATAATTATTATACTTATAGACTCTTTCTCTCTGCTAATAGTATTAATGAACAAATCCATAAACTTAATAAAACTAACCCATAAGACAATATATCACATCCTAAAAATAAATCAATAATTATAAATTATTAAATAAAGAGATTCTTATTCAATAATTTATAAAAATATTTTATAATTTTAATAATAAAAATTAAAGTAATCTAATAAAAAATTTAATAAAACAATTGTACCATTCAAAATATGTTAAATTAAAGTTAATTTAAAACAAAGAATTCTAAGGCAAGAAAAATAGCAAAAAAAAGTCAATTCTAAGTGTTCGATTATATAATTCTAAAAGATTGAAAATAATCATTTCCATGTGTTCGAATTATTGATACTAAAATTGAACTAAACTTAAAACACCTTCACAATACTCTAATAAATTAAAAATTTAATTATAAATAAAATAACTTTCATAATTCAATATATTCAAATAAATAAATAATATAAAAAATAAAATTAAAACAATAAATTCTAAGCTTAAAAGTATCGATAATAAATGTTTCCGATTAGAAACAAAACAAAATAATCCACAAATAAATAAAACTATTGGTAAACTTCAATACAAAATTATAATCATTAGTTTTAATAGTTTAATAAAAACATTGGTCTTGTAAATCAAAAATAAGATTAATTCTTTTAAAACTTCAAGAGAAAAGAATTTCTTTTTCATTAATCCCCAAAATTAATATTTTATATAAACTACCTCTTGAAATTCTTCAATTAATTTTATACTCTATAATTTTTTTAACTTCAATTATTTTTATAAATATAATTCATCCTTTAGCTATAGGGTTAACGCTATTAATTCAAACAATTTTAATTTCCTTAACCACAGGATTAATAACAAAAACTTTTTGATTTTCATATATTTTATTTTTAATTTTTCTTGGAGGTATGTTAGTTTTATTTATTTATGTAACATCTTTAGCTTCAAATGAAATATTTAATTTATCAATTAAATTAACTCTAATTTCAATTATATTATTTTTAATATTTTTAATTTTAGCTTTAATTATAGACAAAAATTCAACAAGATTTTTCTTATTAAATAATGAAATAGAAATAATTTCTTCAAATTATTCTTACCTCATAGAAAATTCTTTATCTTTAAATAAACTTTACAATTTCCCAACAAATTTAATCACAATTCTTTTAATAAATTATTTATTAATTACTTTAATTGTTATTGTTAAAATTACTAAAATATTCAAAGGACCTCTACGAATTATAAATTAATGAACAAACCTTTACGAACCTCCCACCCTTTATTTAAAAT
>JAWNPB010000057.1:0-29008 GCA_035045355.1 Drosophila lacicola | reverse complement strand
GATAATATATAAATATTATGTATGTGTGTGTGTATGTATGTGCGTGTGTGTGTTAGTGTTTGCATGCATGTATGTATGCATTTATGAATATATATATGCATGCATGTTTGTTTTCTAATACCAAACGCAGACCAAGCTGTGCTGCACATTTAAATAAAACGAATTTTTACCAAGTGCTCTCCTCCTCGATTCTCAAGAATTCAAGTAGGCTCTGCAGTTTTTCATGCTTAGCTAGTAGTGCAGTAATTTTTTTTTGAGGTTTATTTTCTTTTTTGTGTGTATGTGTGTGTATGTATGTATGTATGTATGTATGTATGTATGTATGTATGTATGTATGTATGTATGTATGTATGTATGTATGTATGTATGTATGTATGTATGTATGTATGTATGTATGTATGTATGTATGTATGTACATATGTATGTATGTGTGCATGTATGAAGGCATCCGGACATTCATTCATACATGTACGCATGCATGCTTGCTTACATATGTACATATATACAAAACAAACATGCATACATATGCAAAAAATCTTTGAATCGCATTTCTACCGAGGCAGCTTGAATTCGTCGAAAAATGTAAAACACGGCTTTAATGAAAAGTCACTCACCAAATTTTTGACCTCCATTTCCACCAATAAGGGTATGGATTTTCCAAAGAAATGTTTTTGAAGCCGATCAGATGGTAAGCAAAAAACTTTCATATAATCGTTTTTCGGTAATTAATTTTCTCATTAAGTTCTTATGTAAAGCTTTAAAAATAAGTCTAATGCAAATCGGATACAACTTTAGACTTAGCCCAAAACATATTTGAATCGCATTTTCCACCGAGAAAGCTTGGATGCTGCGAAAATTGTGAAACTCGTCGTCAATTCGCCTTAGGCTTTGGCATTAACTAACATTTGGGTGTCATATTTCTGAGGATGCATTGAAAGCAGGAATTTTTCTAAAGGCAACTCGGCACAGGCATCAGGGTATCTTCTAGTCGGAGACTTCCAACTCTGTCCTTTTCGACTGTGCCGCGTGCCGCATTGCAGAATTTGTTTGCTACATTGCCAGCGATTGAGTTTGTGTCTCTTGCCTTGAATTATGCCTTGATTTAGTCTACTGGGACAGCAGGTTGCTTTGCGGGGCCAGAGATCATATTAAGATTAAGATGTGCATCAATATCCAACAGTAACCATAGCAACTAGAAGTCGAATGAGAATGTGAATATATATATAAAAATCGTAGATGTTAAAGTTAACTTATAAAAAATGGCTGTAAGAACGTTGTATTTAAAGGCTTTTCCATTGTTTGTACCAAAGTTGCTAAGCATTATCGTCTGGAAGATAGCCTGGCGATGCTTTAAAAGCTAGTTGGAAGATAATTGGATTATAAGCAAAATAACATTTATTTCTACAGAGAATACAGTACCAAGAGGTTTATGGGCTTCAAAATACATGAGGCTTATGTGTGCTACTATCGTAAATGTATCTCCTAGGCGATACGCTTTAATATACTGCAATTAATGGCCTTAAAAGCTCCCTATACAAATGCATAGGAGAGCTCCTCTTCTTAGAATGACAGATATCTTCTGAATATATACTAAATTTCGTATTTATATTATACTATTTTATTTACTGTTATGTTAATTCGAAATTGAAAATCAAAACTTTTTCTCTTTGACCTGACTCTTTCAATCTGGCGCTTGTTAAATACCAGTTATATAATTTATATGCTGAAATATCTAAGAAGCTCAACCGTAGAACTGTTTTTTTTTCACCTGTATCTTAACTCTTTTTTATTATTTCATCTGTGTATTTTACTCGTTTGCCCATTAGTCACACTTATCTATCATGTGAATTCTAGTGTACTTAATCAAAATGTAATACTGTAATTTCCCACCTGAATGGTTGAGCATTTTCTGCTGCCACTTCAAAGCTTAAGCTTTGAACTTGCCTGCCCTAAATGGCCCGAATTAGTTTCTGTTGTTGTTGTTTTTTTTTTTGCAGTTCTGTCTGAGAGTGTTTCTGTGTGCGTGTGATGACATTCAGGAATGTTTCCCAAGACCAGACACAGGCTACAAGCTCTGAACCTCAACAAAGCTGTCAAAAAAAAAGAGAGAAAAAAAACGGCAACCAACGCGGAACTGTCTGTCGCCCCTCCCCCCTTTACCACCGTCAAGTCAGGCAAACTTCATAGCCATTTGCTGGCTTGTTTGTCTTGGCTTGTAGTATCTCCATCTTCGGTGTCGGGGTGTTCGGGTCTCTCGGCTCGGGCCAAGTACTTAGTTGTACTCGTCGCCATCAGGCCGTCATAGTCGCGGTCGTACTTATTGTATTTGACATGCCAAATGCCAAAAGTACACGTAGGCGTCATAAGATTCATGACTCGAACTCGAACTCCGAAAACGAAAACCGAAATACGAACAAAAAATAAAGAGAGCTTATCTACTTAGCGCCGAACTTTGTATACCCTAATGAGAGCTCGATAAAAATCTGTGTAAAACAAGATATTGTCATTTTATACAAGGGCATTAGGTTGGGTTTTTTTTTTTTGGAAAATCTTTATTTGTTAGATATATATATATAGACTAAAATTAAAGTTTTGCTTAAGATAAGATAATATAAAGAAGAAACAAATCTTTATTTATATATTTATATATCAGTTGTCATCTGTTTGAACTAGTTATATTATATTTATACATCAGTTGACATATTTTTGAACTAGTTCTATTATATTTACTTTTTACAACAATAACACATCAACAACACAACTCCTCAACTTTGTTAGTTTGGATGGAACAGTATTATTATAACTCTCAGAGTTTGGCAACATTTATTTTATCATCAATGTAACACGCCCCCAACTATTTATTTTGAAAGTTCAAGCCACATAATTGATATACTTAAGTATATAAAGAATCACCAATGCCTGTTACACATTTAACGACGCCTAGTCAATGCCCGTTGTGTTAGGGTATTCGAAACGAGAGAAAAAAAATCATGGCATGCTTTAGCCCACGGTGTCGTGTCGCGGCCGCTGAGAGTCGAACGTTCTGCCCGAGCTGAGCAGACGGAGACGGAGACGGAGACTGAGACGGAGACAGAGCCCAGGCACAAGACAACGTGTTATTGTTGCTTGGGTTCACATAAATGTCAAGCAGGCAACAGCAAATGCATAACTCGAACTCGTACATGCTCGCATATATAGATATATACCACATATATATGTATATAGAGTGTAGATCGCCTTAGCTCTAGATATTGCGGCACAGTTAACGCCCCCGCTCAAACATTGCAGTTGGCCCTCGACTGCAGCTCGTATGCATTTCAAAGTCGACCCTATTATTAGGCGCACAGTTTCATATTTCAGCATTATAAAACTAAACAACGCCGAGCAACATCATCGTAACGATCATCTTCAGCATCATGATCATCGTCAGCATTTTGCACAAAATGTCAAGCTTGCCTCCTCCCTCGCCCTCGCCCCCTCTCCCTCTCTTTTAAGCTCTTTGTATATCGCACAGGTTCGCACTTGTCACTTGAGCCTGAGCCCAGAGGTCTCTCTCCGTCTTCACATCTGTGTATCTCTACTCTATCCATTTTCTAGCTGCGTCTCTTTTGCGCATTGTTTGTTGATCTCAGCTCGTATTAAAGTTCGATTTTTTATCGCATAGTCGCAGTCGTTAGTTTCGCTTTTCGCATAGACCTTACCCCCATCCATAACTGTCACACATGCTGGCTAAAAGTTTTATTTCATTTTCGGTTTTTCAATTTTCCCCAACTCTCTTTCGCTCTTATTGGCCCGTTGGGCAGGCGCTTGCTAGCTCGCTCTCTGGCTATTGCCATCGCGTTCTGTGCCCCGATTTTGGCCTATTCAATTGATTTGGAAAGTTGCATTAAAATGCAATTTGAGCCATTTGGGGCAAAAAGCAAATTGTTGCATATGAGTTGGGCTTTTGCAGGAAGTGGCCGCGGGAAATGACTTGGCTTGCAGCAAGTGCATATTGCTGACTTTTCAAAAGGCAAAGGTTTCTTTTCATTTCATATTATTATTATTTCTTTCGGATGGATAGAAGTGAATTTGTTACAGCACTTGAATTGTATGACTTGCTGCTTTTGTTGGTCACAGCTCAATAGTTAATGACATAATAAAGATCAGAAGTTAATGCTGGCTCTGTTTTCTCGATTCAATTTTAACGAATTGTGTGGATTTATACTCCTATGTCACTCGTAAATCTGTAATTTGAATTGTTTAGTGTTGGGCAAGGCCTTGTAGGAAATGCAACTTCAATTTAAGCTCACTGAACAAAATTATGGCGCAGTTTTTATCGCTATATAAACATAGATATTTATTTCTTCTTTATCGATATTCAATCTTAATCTCTCAGTTTTGAAGACTGATCTGTGAACATTCTTAGTGCTGCAAAACTATTGAAAGCGTTATCGCTACTATCGATAATCGATATTAAGTCGAACCCTATCGATAATGTAAAAAACATCGTCATTAGTAATTTTTTATTTTATTATTTATTATCACGATCACTTATTTTTCTTTTATCGAAAGTTAATCTAATTCAATAGCGACTATCGATAACTTTTCCACAAACAAAAATTACAATTTTATTTAGAAAGCGTATACTTTTGTACTAAGTATAATCAACCATATTTGCACTCATCTCTCGCTTGCCGATTTAATCGGATCAGAAAGTCTTGTAAGTGTTATGGTTATAGCGCCTCAAGTTGTGTTGCCTTTATGCATACTAACGGTACGCTTGCCTATAGACTGAGCTTTTATATAGCCCCAAAGAAATGCCTGGCCTAGACAAAAACTGGCCTAATGATTATAAACGTAACGATCTTGGCCAGGTTGCAGTTGTTGTGCTTGTTCGTGTTGTTGTTTTGCGGCGTTGGCGGTCAACGCATTATCAGCTAGCCTCAGTCAACAGCAACAAAACTGCCGCACACGAGACAACAGGCAACAACAGGCAACAACAACAGGCAACTGAGGCACGTGCTAAACATGCAACTCCTACTCTTGCCACGGCCAAGGCAGCAGCCAGAGCCACAGCCACACAGACACGACCGACCACTATTCAGTCTCAGTCAGTCACTTTTGGGCTTCATGCTTGTGGATGCATGCGGAGTGGGTGGGGAAAGGTGTGCGGCCCGAGAGCAATATGCTAGCCATTAATCCATGAATTACTTAAAACCACATTCCGTGCCCGCCCCGGCTAACTGCTGCTGCTGCGGCGGCGGCGACGGCGCGGGGCAACATTTAAATTGCCCGCTTACCGCCATATTTCAATATATTGGCAACTCGTCGTCGTCGTCCTCATCCTCATCCCCATCCCCATCCCCATCCTCGCCGGTTGCTGGCTGCAGCTGGGGGCCGCCTACAAAAAATCGCAACGACAAGCAATTTCTTTTCTCCCACTTTTCTTTTTTGTTTTTGATATTGTTGCACGATAATGATGTCGTCTGTTTGATGATGTTGGCCATGGCCAAGGAGCGCAGTTAGAACAATCACCTACATTGAAGAACTTGGCAACTTTGGGGCAAAAATCACAGCACGAAAGCAAATGATTGCAATCGACGACGAGAATGTTGCTGCTTCTGCTGCCGCTGCTGCAACTGCAACTGTTGCTGCTGCTGCTGCCGCTGCGGCTGCGGCTGCTGCAGGCCATGCAAGTTGCAGCCGCCGCATGCTGGTGCAGAGGTTATATGCAGCGAAGGTTAAGAGGTGGCCACACGGCGCACAGAGCTGCCATTTAACTGACAGCCAGCAACAGCAGCAGAAGCAGCAGTAAAAACCAAGGCAGACAGCAGCAGTCCGAGAGAGAGAGAGAGTGAGATGCCAACCATGACTGGAAGCAAAAAAAAAAAGTGCTCTTCTTTAGACTAACCGACTAGACAATACCTTATCCTAGCTCAGCAACACTTTTTGAAACAATCAATCTCTTGTAATTTTTTCAATATTTTGCCCGATTAACTGTTTAACCGATTAAGTGTTTACATACTAAAAATCCAGGCTTTATCGCCAAGAGTTTAGTTTCTCTGTGTGTGGAAACAGAGGAGTATATAATAAACAGACATATACTTGATGCCTTGTGAAGTCCTCCACGCCAAATGTAGTTGCACAAACTCCAAAATTGGGTCTTTAATCGATATTTATCGATTTTTTACAAATTGTGAAAGCTATTGATGCCATTACATGTAAAATTTAGTGCTGAAAACTCTAGTTATCCTCTATAAAATTAGGCTTTTAATAAAATACAATCGATATTTATCGATTTTGTACAAATTGTGAGAGCAATCAATGGCATTACGTGCAACATTTAGTGTTACCAGCTCCAGTAGCCCTGTAAATGCTTGTACAAAATAAAGTCTTCAATCGATATTTATCGATTTTGTAAAAATTGTGTAAGCTATTAATAAAATACATACATACTTTTATGCTGCATATGGTAAACAAAAGGTTCCATACCCAGTTCTGATCAAGAATCTATATACTTAATATAACAATGCCTTCGGAGGCAACATTTGCATAAAATCATCATACCTTTTCTATCAGTTTTCAAAAGATGCAGGGTATTCAAAGCCCAGTCCGAGACCGAAAGTCAAATGCCAAGCAGCAGAGATCATGGTTCGGGTTCGAGTTGGAGTTCGGGATCCCGCGTTGCCGGATTCGAAAAAAAGAAGCAGGGCCACAAGTCCCGCCAGGTCGGCCGCGGCGTCAGCGTCGACGTCGACGTCGCTCGTGGTGTGTTATCAAAGCTGATGATGATTATACCCACTTGCACGCCTTTTTTTTGTGTGTCTCCCCACAAACGGCACACCAGCAGCAGTTGCCTGCCCGCCCCCCTCTCGAAGCCAACAGGAAGCCGGCGTGAGCTGAGCTGGGCCACTCTTCAAAAGCCTTTGCCAATTGGCTACTCGTCGTCGTCGTCGTTGCTGCTGCTGCTGCCGCATACCCTGCAACACGGTTCCTGCTGCTGCACCAACAGCTCTCGCAGCTCGTTGCATGCATTATTATTATGCGCATGCGCACAGTTGGGGCATATAATCTAAAATTGTATCTTTGGCGTGTAACCCGGGGCACTTTCTGCCGCTGCTGCTGCCGCTGCTGTTGCTTCTCCTTTTGCCTTTTCTTGTGGCAAAAAAGAAGAAAACAAAAGGTAACCAAAATAAACTGATTATGTGCCCCACTCGAACTCCGCGCACTACCTCAAGATGCTGCCAAAGAAAATTAACAGCGCTCTCTGTAGTCGAGGGTCTTCAAAGGGTCTTTGGGGTTCTTCGAGGGTCTTGCCGTTTCTTCACTACACTTTGAAACCTTTTGTTTGCTGCTGTCCGTTGGGTCACATCAAATTTGCTAATATTTTGACCCCAAGATATAATATCGTGGTAGTCATGATTGCACGCTGGGCTGAAACTCTCGAGAACTGTATAAATATCTATATTTATATAAATAATGGGGATAATGTCATTATAAGGTGAAACAAAAAATGCAGACATAATTAAGATATTTTTTCGATAGATTTATCGATAGAAGTGTGTTATTAATGCAATTTATCTGAATAGTTAAACATTTGCCAATCGATGAGAAGATATTGCAATTTTATCGGTTATCGATAAATTTTGTGTATTTTTCTCTATCAAATTCTTTCTCTGTTGAATTCAATTTTTACAACTTCCATATATGTATGTTCGATAGCTATCGATAAGTGTACTAAAGAGTGATCGATTTTATGCGTTGATTCAATTATTTGACACTAAAGAAATAATGTTTCATCGTTAATTATTGATTAATCGATAAGTTCTAGTCTTTAACTAGACTTGCGATAAGTTAACTCTGAGTCGTTATCGACTTCCGAAAATGTTGGTAGATTTTAATAACTTTTCTTATACTAAATATCTGCCTTCGACACAAGTTGACGATTTATCGATATTATTTGCCATTCGAACCACTGTAGCACGACTTCATTATGCTCGCGGCAGTAGCTGTGAAAAGCAAAATCTTATTTATTACCCAACCCAGACTCGGACACTCGGCCAAAGACTGGCAAGATTTTGATGGGCCTTTAGGGCGGCCTTTGTGTAATTTACTAAACTATCTAATAGAATAAGCGAGCTTTTTGTTTAAAGCAGCGCTAAGCGTTGCCCGACTGTTAGAATCAATCAAGCGCTCAACTAAACTGGGTCCAAATGCCAGAGCCTAGGCCCAATTTCCAACACCTTTCGGCTAGTGCGCGTGCCCAAGCGATTGCCATTTGTTGCAGTTGTTGCTGCTGCTGCCACATAGTTTGCCATTGTTGCCGGCAACATGCCCATCAAGCTGGCTACCGTCCCCGCGCAGTTTGGCGGATGCACTGGCCCAGCCCTTGGATTGGCCCTTGGATTGGCTTTGGCTTTGGCTGGGAGGGGGATGGAGCCCACCTAGTATTGCCTGAATGCGTAACAAGATCAAACCGCAGCCACCGCACAGCAGAGGATGTTTGGCATTAAGCGTAATTGCTGGTTGCTCCGGTCACTCGCCAGTCAGCCAGACAGACAGCCAGCCAGACAGCAGCAGCAGCAGCAGCCACAGAGAAACGAAATACAAAATCATTAAATACTCGTACTTGGTAGCTACCAAAATCAAAGCCAAAGTCACAAGTGGAGTGTAGCCAAACAAGTCAACTTTTTAGGTGGGCAGATCGGACCAACAACCAACTGGGCAGCAACAACAACAACAACGAGCAGCCAGCCAAAGGTTGTTGATGGGCCACGGCGACTGTTGCTGCTGCTGCTGCTGCTGCTGACGGCAATCAGGTCGAACTCGTAGCCGCAGTCGAGTCGCTTTTGGCCAGACATGAAGAATTACAATGAGTAGGTAGTTGGGCGCAATTGCCACAGCAGCAGCAGCAGCAACAACAACAGCAGCAACAGGCCTCAGTTGCTGTCTTGGCAGCAGGTCGGCCCACGTTCCTCGACTGTGGACTGCTCCCGGGCATAGGTAGCACAAAAAGCTGTTCAATTTAGAATTCAAATTGTTGTCTTCGCTTGTGCCCCTTGCTGCTGCTGCTGCTGTTGTTGTTGCTGCTGCTGCTGTTGGTGGTACATTTAAAGTTGTTGCTGTTGTTGTTGGGCTCCGGCTTTAAGGTTAAGCAGGTCAAAATCCGTACAACTAAATTGAGCGCAGAAATACAATTGAGCTGCTGCAGCTTGAAATTCATTTTTGTGTGTGTTTGGCCCGCTCAAATTAAAATGTATTTCAACAGCAGCAACAGAGAGAGCGAGAGAGAGAGAGAGACAGCAATCGATGACCAGAAGCAGCCAGAAGCACTTTTGCAGCCGCTTATTAGTGCGCCCTTGTGTATATTTTTGTATTTTATTCTGTTTTTATTTTTTATTGCTGGGGTTTTGCTTTGCTTATGAAAAGGGTCCGCGGCACGTTTCGCATTTGACGCTTGAACAGGATCCGAGCTCAACTTTTGACTTGCGCACGGACTGCTATTCATTTAACTTCTTTAGCTTCTCCCCTTTTTTCGGGTTATTCCTTCTTTTCATTTTTTGTTAATGGTTTTTCAAAACCCCCCGAAAAAAAAATAAATCTAAAACAAGAACCAGTTCTATGTAAATATTGCGCAACAAAATGACTTTATTTGGCCGAAATTCGTTTTTATTGATCTATTAAAGGCGCAAAAAAAAAGAGACAACTACAACTATTAAAAGAAAAACTTGAAATGTCATAAATTCGAGACACACAAATATTTACGACTTCGCTGGCATCCGAATCCAATCAACAGTTCACAAGCTCATTTTTTTCGTTGGTCGACAATCTCTGGAACTCGAGTCGGTGTCAAAACTTGAACTATAAACTTGATTAGATTGAAAAGTTGTAGGCCGCGTGTTGATCCATCGCAGAGATGAGGCATTCACGGTTAGAGGGCTCAGGAATTAGACGGCCTACAAAAAAGAGTTGTGTCGTAAACCCAATCGAAACTTGAGGAATTTCCATTCATTTGTCTTTTGTTCGAAAATATCTTTCATTTATTTTTCGCGCACGCTTTGGAATGTATAATTTATGTTATGATCCAACTAACTTTCATATGCTAAACGTCTGAAAACATTTTAATTTGTTGTAGAACACACATAAATTGCTGATAATTTTAATCTTAGGCTTTTTTAAAGTCACACCAAAAAATTAGCATTAAATGGTGCTTTCAGATTATTTACTGGATTAACTGTCAGCCGAACCATTTGGTATGAAATTTATTTACGATATTTAGCGGGAAATAAAATGGTTGGAAATAATTTTATAAATAGTTTTTGATCCCTTCGTATATGCGCTGCCAGACTTGTACGTTTTTACGTTAACTGATAATTTGATTGCTTAAACGATCTGGCAACACCAAATAAGTGTTGTTAAGTTGGCTGCGCTTAAAATATTTGGGGAATTCATGTTAAATGTGCCTAACTAGCTTTTAAAAAATTAGGTTCATGGACAAATATAAGCTATTAAGATCAATTTTATATAGTAGAACCGTATTAGTAAAATTTATATTTAAATATATTTTTTATAGAGCTATGAGAATCTTTTCATGTATACTGGATGTAAATCGTATACCCATAAAAGTTGTGCAAACTAACAGAGATAAGGCATTCCTTAAAAATTAAACTATGTATATAGGCATTAGTAATACTCGACTCTATCTGGACATACTTGTCTAAGGGAACATATGGACTGGAACTAAAAGAATTGTTATGCAACTTCTATATTGCATGCTGATCAAGTTTATTTCAAGTGTAAACAAATTTTGCCGCATATATGAATTTTAATTTATCTCTTAAACCTACAACTAGATATTGTTTATATTCGTAAAAAACCTTACAACTGGCCTGCTGGGTATCTGCTAGTCGAATATCTCTTAAAGTTATGGTCCATTATTGTCTTTTCACATTTCTAATGCTAACAACTTGGACCACAGTTGCATTTCGTTTGCCTTTTGTTTGATGCTCCAAAATGATTTGCATATTTCCATATTTTTTTTGTAAATTGCCCCCGTTGCCGGAGAGTCCAATTACATTGCGTGCAGCAGCAGCAGCCGCAGTAGCAGTAGCAGCAGCAGCACACATGGCCTCCAATTGGAATTGAAGTTCGAGTTGGAGTCGAAGTCGGAGTCGGAATTGGAGTTCAAAGTCAAGACCGAGTCGCACATTCAAATCTGTTTTCGATGGTATTGTTATGGTTAACTTTGCCGTCTAGTTAAAGCCAGAATCTGTTGCTGTTGTTGTTGTTGTTGTTCGTATTCTTATTGTTTTTGTTGTTCTATTGTTGCGCTGGCGCTGCCTTGTCAATTATTGGTGGAACAGAATTTAGAACGCAAAATATAGTTGGTAACCACAAAGACACCAAATCAAAGCCTCCATTCAGCTAGTTTTTGTTGTGCCTGCTGTTGCTGTCTAGCGAATTATGACAGTCCGAGTCCACATCTAAGTCATACAAGAAGCCACCAATTTCCGGTATGCATTCAGTTCTTTTTTGTCTCGTTTTTACCTAGGTATTGCGGGAAATGGTTAGGTCGATTTTTTAAAACTAATTCAATTGTAAGCTAACTATCAATAGTTGTTCGCAGCGCAGCTGAGCTTGAGTTTTATAAAAACTTTATCAGAGGTTTTAATGCATTTTTTTTCTGCAAATTTCCCCTTTAAGGTCTTTTTATGTATTTGCCTATTAACCAGTAGCTATCAAGCGATCTGGCAACACCAAATAACTTTATTGCCTTATTAAGTTGGCTGCACGTTCAGTAAATAATGAGTTCAATGTTGTTTTGTTTAACGCGCTTGTGGAATTAAAAGACTGATTCTTGTTGTTGAACACAAATGTTTTGTTTAATTTTATTAAGATTTTTTCTTACTTTTCTTATACCAATTTAAAAGAAAGAACTAGTCAACACAACGATTTTAAATTATTTAATAGTCTTTCTTAAAGTATTTTGTCTTATTATCAATTAATTTAAACGATCTGGCAGCACTTTATCATATAACTGCCAAACTAAACGTATGTTATCTTTTAATTGTAATTAATAATAGTTTTTGATCTATAATTTTTTAACTTTTTTAAACTATTGAGTCTTCAAATTTGTGTAAATTTTCTCTAGGTTAAGTCTTTTTTTTTAGTTTTTCCTACTTAAAGCTACGTTTGCGTATGATCCCTGCTACGTTTTGGTCATTGACTGATCTATGGTCGTCAGGGTTTTGAATTTTAAATCATTTTTGGGCTGATAATCGCCCCGATTGATAAAATCCACACGGCGATGCATCTCTTCTTTGACTTTCTTCTTATTGTGAAGAAACTCTTGCTCCTTAACCTCAACGTACTGTTTGCGATCATTTTTTAGTTGAGCCAATAGCTCGAGATCCATTGTAGAGGCCCAGGGACGGCGGGTGGTAATTTCCTCCTCGTAAAAAGCTGTATTATTAACCTCAAACGGATTTGGCTTGATAAATATGGCCATATAACCGGGCCGATTGATGTCACGCTCAACAGGAAAAACACTTGGAGAACAGAATGAGGATACAAAAGAAATGAATTTTATGTGGGAACTAATCCTATTGGGAACTCACCAAAAGGTTTGCTTTGAACTATCCCACTTGGGACCCCACCAGGCGCCCAGCACCCGAAAGGGACACGAACGATTCCTGCCCGCGTCCGACTCAATCACCTCGCCCACCGAGACGAAGAGCAGGTCCGTTGTGTTCGCCTCGACAAGGTGCGCCTTGCGTAGCATGAAGAGATCATTGAAACCGGAGATGACAACATTATCGTACAGATTGTAGACCAGCTCGTCATTGTTATCCTGGCCAATGATGAGCATGGCCAACCGCATGGTATTTATGATATGCGCCAGTGCCAGGAAGTTGATGTTCATGTCCTTATAGTCGTCGGTTAAATAGCCAAAGAACCAGTGCCTCATGTGCAGCCGGGCCGGCAGCTCCATGCGGTTCATCAATAGCCAAGGACCGCCCCAATCATTCTTGAATTCGCACAGAATCTTGGCGGGCAGACCACGGTCGCGGGCCAGGGTAACGCCGAAGACCTCATGCAAGTCCATATCCTCGTGACAGATGGCTTCCGGGTATTCGAAAAATTCGGAAGGATGCGGTGTGGCCCTCAACCAATGCGGTGTGGTTGTCTCTGTATTTGTCTCTGCCGTTTTCTCTCTATTTATCTCTGTGTCTGTCATTGTACTTGTTTCATTGTTTTTCTCTGGGGCTGTCTTTGTACTTGTCTCTGGGGCTGTCTCGGCATTTTTCTCTATGGCTGTCTCTATATTTGTCTGTGTGGCCTGCTCTCCATTTTTCTCTGTGGCAGTCTCTGGGGCTGTCTCGGCATTTTTCTCTGCGGCTGTCTCTATATTTGTCTCGGCATTTTTCTCTGTGGCTGTCTCTGTATTTTTCTCTATGGCTGTCACTATAATTATCTGTGTGGCCTGCTCTCCATTTTTCTCTGTGGCAGTCTCTGGGGCTGTCTCGGCATTTTTCTCTGCGGCTGTCTCTATATTTGTTTCGGCATTTTTCTCTGTGGCTGTCTCTGTGACTGTGTCTATATTTGTCTCTGGGGCCGTCTCTCTATTTTTCTCTGTGGCTGTCTCGGCATTTTTTTCTATTGCTGTCTCTGTATTTTTCTCTGTGGTTGTCCCTATGTTTATCTCTATGGTTTTCTCTTTGGTTGTATCTGTGTTTTTCTCTGTAGTTGTTCCTGTGCTTGTCCCTGTATTTGTCCCTGTATTTGTCAGTGTATTTGTCCCTGGGTTTGTCTCTGAGTTGATCCCTTTGTTAGTCCCTGTGTTAATCCCTGCGTTTGTCCCAGTGTTTATCCCTGTGTCTGTCCCAGGGTTTGTTCCAGTGTTTCTCCCTGTGTTTTTCCCAGTGTTTGTCCCAGTGTTTGTCCCTGTGTTAGTCCCTGTGTTTTTCTCTGGGTTTGTCTCTGTGTTTGTCTCTGTGTTAATCACTTTGTTGGTCCCTATGTTTGTACCTGTGTTTTCCCCAGTGTTTGTCTCTGTGATTTTCCCTGGGTTTGTCGCTGTGTTAATCCCTTTGTTAGTCCCTGGTTTAATCCCTATGTTTGTCCCTGTGTTTTTCCCAGTGTTTGTCCCAGTGTTTGTCCCAGTGTTTGTCCCTGTGCTTGTCCCAGTGTTTGCCCCAGTGTTTGTCCCTGTATTTGTCCCTGTGTTTTTCCCTGTGTCGATCCCTCTGTTTGACCCTGTGCTTGTCCCAGTGTTTGTCCCTGTGTTTTTCCCTGGGTTTGTCTCTGTGCTAATCCCTTTGTTAGTCCCTGTGTTTGTCCCATTGTTTGTCCCTGTGTCTGTCCCAGTGTTTGTCCCAGTGTTTTTCCCTGTGCTTGTCCCAGTGTTTGCCCCAGTGTTTGTCCCTGTGTTTTTCCCTGTGCTTGTCCCTCTGGTTGTCTCTGTGATTAGCTCTGTCTTCTTCCCAGTGGTACTTGGCTTCCTAGTAGTACTTCCCTTCCTTGTAGTCCTAGGGGTATTTGGCTTCTTGGTGATAGTTGTAGAACTTGTGCCCGTATAGTTATCTTTCGGCGGAACTGAGGTTTTATTGATCTGCAAATCTGTTGGCTTCGCTGTATATTATTTTCTACTATTTTGTCATATTTTTTTATAATAACCTCCTCCAATTTCATTCGTTTCGTCGGTGTTGGGATGCACGTGGTCTAACCTTTGAATATCGCCATATGGTGGCTCATCTTTTGGATCATCTTGTGGCTCATCTGGTGGGCAGATCTCTTTTGAGCTTACCTCTACAGTATCCTTATCCACTATATTATATGTCTTTTCTTCTTTGCTCTGTTCCCCATTGGATTCGATTCCCGCATTATGCTCGAGCAGACTTCCATAGCGATTGTTATTGAATACAAAATTGATGTAGTACGTCTGACCGAGCACCATCACCACCAGGGGCAACGCTGTCCATAGGTAACAGAGCAGCATTGTCTGAACCACCCAACCACAATGACGCAGAGTACGGCACTGATTGACACGCCTCAACATTGGGTTCTCTTTATAGACTCGGTTCCCGGCTGGAACGGATGTGTTTAGGCTCCACTTGATTGCGATATCGCTTGGAATTCATTGGGTGTGCTGCACAGTCATTAAACTTCATTCGATTTGCATTGGTTCGCAAACAGAGTTTGGTGAGCATGATAAACACGAACCAAGCCAGAAACCTTTGAAGCAAGAGGTGTTGCAAGAAATTGCAAGGGATATAAAAGGAAGGATCCTAACGATCAGTGAGTTGTTTTACTGAAGACAACTCATGGAAGTAATTGGAAACGAAGTTAATGTGACCCATTACAAATATATAATAAATCGTTTCATAAACATTGGGGCTATTTGGATACTAGCCAATTGGACATAATATCATTTGCATTCCAATAATCAATTAGTAAAGAAATTTGATATGCACATGGAAAATATTAAAAAGTAAATCTGAAATGAATCAATTACGAATAAGCGGGAAGTACCTGTCCATTTGCAAAAGAGCTCTTATATGATATAATCTGTCATATTCTCAAGCTATAAAATAATTGGATACTTACGATCCGGAAAAGTGGCCTCTGGGAAGAAATTTTTGTGACCCGATCCCTTAAAGATAAAAAGAAATAGTTCAAGTCTGCAGGCCCAAGTTTCAGAAGAAGGAAAAGCACTTGCCTAAAAATCTTTAAAATTTTTTCCTCTTTTTGATTTGAGGCTTGAAAGCCATCAAGTATGAAACAAATGCTAAATAATTTCTCCATGGAAGAAATGAAAAATTAAACCTATTTTTATCAAACGGAAGAGAGCTATACAAAGAATATATATATTTGATATTCCTATTGCCATAGTCTTCCAACTAAAAGGAATAAGGAATAAGTTATAAAAGTTTTTCTTCCATTCCATGTCAATTCTTAGCACACAATTTCCTTCGATCCCTCATGTGAAAAATTAGTAAATGTTGTTTGGATTCCTTCTGGCCTGTGCCCAATCCAAACAATTTACGACTTGCTCGATAATCGTGCTTGCCCAAAAAACTAATTTATTAGACACAACAAATTCCACAGATTTCCTTTATTTATTGTATAATTTTTATTGCGCAAAATTCATAAATTGAAATGTCTCTGGCCTGCATCCGCAGGATACCGTAAATGCAGGTGCATGAAAGAGATAAAAGTAGAAAGCTGATTTTAGAAATGGGCGGAGAAAGGGAGTGGGGAGTACTTACACAACTAAGCTTTAATTCTCGATGGGCTCCTCATAGTCCTGGTCGCCGAATTCCTTTTGCACGTTGCCCGCTTTGCTTGCGGAGCTATCGTTCTCCTGGTTGTCACGGCCGGAATCGGCCCTGGCGCCCTCATGGCCATGGCTCTCGGAGCTTTCGTATATGGAGCGCACATAGCGACCGCCGAAGCTATCGTCAATGCTGATCTCGTAGCTGCTGTGATGGCTGTGCTCCTTGTTGCCGGTTTTGGCAAGCGCTTGCTCCTCCTTCTGGCGCCGATCCATGGGGTCATGGCTATCGCTGTCGTCGTCATCGTGCACCCTTTGATCCAAAGGCGCACTCTTGTCCTTGTTTCCTTCGTGACGTTCCCGACTGTCACCACCGTCACCACCGCCGCCGCCGCTGCCAGCGCTCCCGTCACCACCACCGCCGCCCCCACCGCTGTTTTCGCCTTTTTCGCTGGCATCGGGGTTGCTCTTGTCTGTCCCTGGACTGTTTTCACCGCTGCGATCCTTGCCGTCGCCGGCGCCGCCGCTATCGGCGCGAGCCCCACTGCCTGCGTTCTCATTGCTTTGAGCCCTGCTGGCAGCTCCTTCTTCGGAGCCTCCTCCATTTGGTTTTACGTTTGGATCGCCGGATCCTCCGCCGCCCTCGGCATCCGGATTGTTGTTGTTGAATGCGAAATTCATGTAATACCTCTGGCCCAGCACGGCGCTGGCCTGCAGTTGCCAGAGCAACAGGCCTAAGGCGAGAATGCGTATGCTCAGCCGGGTCCTCATGATCCTCAACAGACTCTAAACAGCAGCCGTTCGGTTTTCTCTCTTATATATAGATGAGGGCCGTTCAGTGCAGCGAATCGCATTGCCCGCCCGCAATCGATTACGCTTGGGTCAGCCCCAGTCGACCCCACCATGAAGCCAGCCCCGCATAAAACATGCACTGCGCAAAGAAAATTTCGCAGTTGTAAGTCAAAAACAAAAGACGGCTCAAATGTCAGATATTTTTACCTTAGCTGGAATTCAGACTAACATAGTTCAATACAGCAATAAGCATTTGTCAAAACTGAATCATTTTATAGACAAATTGAAACCTTTTTTTTATTATTCTTGAAAAGATTTTGCTTAGGTGCAGATTAATATATCCCTCATCTGAAAGAGTGTCAGTTTTCGAATGATATGTCTATTATGGAATAGATACGTTTTAAGAATAGATACGAGTAAGTTTGGAAGTAAAGCCTTCGATCAGTAATCGATAATTGATTTCATACTTTCGATAGTTTTTAACATACACATGGTGTATATAGAATGTCTATTATAGATTATATATATTTCTAGGGCAATGTCAATCTTTCGATAACTAATCTATATTTGATGGATTGTGTTCGATACCTTATGAAATAGCAATCCCTAAAATATATCAAGTTTTCGTTAAGTAATCGATATTTTATTTTATTTTTGTAAGGTTATGTCAACCTTTCAATTCGTAATCGATATTTGATGACTTTCGATAGCTTTCGATTACACATAAGATCTCGATACTTCATAGAATAGACCGTTTTTCCCACATTCATGAAACCAGACTTTTGACACTTTTGAATCTAAATATTTCTTCTTTTTTTTACATATTTCTAAATGTTGTATATTCAGGGTTAGAAAAATAACGTTAGCCCAATTTCGGGCAATATTTTTAATTACCAAAAAACAAACTTAGTTCGTTTCGGGCTAAAGATTGACTATAGACTAGATATATTTCGAATCCTGAAAAGCAAACTCTTGCTTAGTTCTTCTGTGGTAATAATTAGGGACTTAGGTAAGACTTCTATAAGTTTTGGTATAAAAACACAAGTTTGATTAGGGATCGTTGCGCATGCACGTATTTTGGCCAGTGTGTGGCCGCTGTGGAGGGCAACAGCGGCCGCGCCGCGCTTAGCTTTGTTGCACAGTTGCACAGTGGCAGTTCGGTTGGCAGACGGCAGCAGCTGTGTATGGCAAACAGGTTGAAAGCCGCGGCCGCGACCACGGCCATGGAATTCAATCAGGGCCAATCTATAATAGAAATCTCATGTGGCGGGGGGCAACCAGCAGCCAGCCAGCCAGCAAGTAGCAAACAGCAACTGGCAACTGGCAACTGGCAACTGGCAACTGGCTGCGCCAGCCCACTTTCAATCGCTGTTGGCGTCGTGCGTTGCAAATATGAAAATGCTACTGCTACTGCTCCAACTCAACCAGGGGCAGCAGCAGCTAAAAATCGTTTTTCATTAACAATTTTAAAAGCTGCGCATTAATCACACACACACACAGAGGCACACGCCCTCCGTTGCAAGCAGCAGCAGCATGTTGCAAGCTGGTCATGCCGCATGCATAAATTTTGTTAGCTACAAAACTAATTCTTGCCTCTCTCTCTTTCTCTCTCTGATTCTTCTTGCAGCACTTTCGTGATCAGAGCATAGATGGCACGGGCTTGCCGCTGCTAACCGAGGATCATTTGGTTAGCTCGCTGGGCATGAAGCTGGGGCCGGCGCTGAAGCTGCGCTCCATATTGGCGAAGAAATTGGGCGGGCCGTGTCCGTGTGTTGCGTGCGTTGCGCAGGCGCAACAAATGCTGGCACTGCAAACGGGTGGGGCAGCAACAGCAGCAGCAGCAACAACAGCAACAACAGCAACAACAGCAACAACAGCAGCAACAGCAACAACTACAACAACAACAACGGCTGTAACTAGTTGCAGCAGTTTGTCCAACAGTAGCAACAGCAGCAGCAGCAACAGCAACAGCAACATGGCAGATAGCTGCAATGGGCCCAGCAACATGGCCAGCGACAACATTGTTGCTGCAACAATGTTGCCCTGCAGCTTTGATGCTGCCGACAGCAACAATTACAGCAGCAACAATAACAACAACAACAACAAGGATGCTGCCAGCTAGTTATTTGTCACAATCGAAATTAAATCAAAATAAACAAATATCAAATTAACAACAAAATATATATAAATATAGTTTTATATAGTTTATATGCTAACAAATTGCATTTCAACTGCAAATGTTGTACCAAATGAGCTTTCAAATGAAAAGAAAAAACACATAAGAATTAATTTAAATCAAAACTAATATTAACTGAAATTTAATTTAGGCTTAGCTAAAGTTGTGAACTTTAAGACAGCAACAACAATCGCAAAAGTCTTCCATTTGCATATAAAAATAACAAAAACAAAACAAACCAGATTTTAACAACAACACTTAAAGTTATAAAACAATAATATATAAATAATTAATTAACTAATGAAGCAATTTAGTCAATTTAAATGAGTTTTTATTATGAATTACATAACGATTTATGTACTTAAGTGCAATTGCATTGCGCTACATTTATCACATAAATATTTATAATTTATTTAAAATATTTTATATTTATATATATTTTCATTTCTTCGTTTATAGCTGCTAGTCAGTAATTATTATTATATTTAAATAACATTCAGACAACTAAAAAATAACAACAACAACAAAAAAAAACAAGTTTCATATATAAATTTGATTTCCTTATTTGTTTAGCAAAGAAAAGGCTATTTATTTTATATTTTTATAACTATATATGATAAACATTTTATATAATATTTAAAGCTAGTTAAAAATCATTTGTTAAAAGCAACCCAAAAATCTGTTGTTCAAATTGTTTACAATTAATTTTTTTTATATTTTGCGGCCATTGCACATTGGAATTCAAAATTCAGCATTAATTTAAGAGCTCCAAGACTTGAAGACAACAACAAATACACACACACACACACACACACACACACAACAGCAAACAACAAATGCAAATGTATATATTGTTTATTTAATTATATTTAGCTCTTATATACTTACTATATATAAATATATATATCTTTATATGTATTTTTAACGCTAGGCATCTGCAACTGACCAAGCAGCGTCGGTCAACTTAAAAATTATGTTTACGTTTAGACAAGAAAACAATTGATTTATTTTATTAAATATATATTGTATATTTAAACAAATACTTAGCTATTTTTCACAAGCAAATAAATTATAAACAGACAATACAATACAAAACAAATGCAATGCAATACCACCTGCCAGCGAATGCAGTTAACCGGGCGCTACAGAGCTGAACTGACCTCCAGAGTTGGGCGCCGCGCTCGGGTCAAGCGTAACCGTTGCGCCAAAAGCCAACCAAGGATGCACCGCTGCAAAACCAATTAAAAGCACGCAGCTGGAGCCGTGTAGCCGCACTTCAACGTCTAATTACAAATTGGAGTCATTGAATTTAATCGCTGCAAAATCCGCATATGCGCTTCTTATGCACTTGAGACACGCAAACTGATAAGCAGCCCATGGGCCCAAATCACCTTTCTTTTAATTCCTCGGTCATAACTCGCTGACTCTGGCTAACTGGAGCAATGCCTATTTTTCTCCCAGTTGACCTACCTCAACGTATTATACCAAATGAGACTACTTACAAACTCAATTAAGCCAAGCTTAATTATATTTGATATATAATATATATAAGCTTCACGCTTTAGAATGTATTACAGTCCAGAACACACTTGCTCCATTGACTGGCGACAATGGGTGCCTGGAGGAATCATCTATTATGTCTGTAAAGATACAGTCAAACTAAAGAAACTTTTGAAGCACATCGAATGGCAATCCAAAGTTTAAAGTGGAGATTATTGCTCCTCCTTGGCCATATCCATGCAGATTCCGACACAATTTCGCAAATTTTAGATTCGTTGGAATATACCATATCTCCGACATAATTCCTCCCGGAGATATTTCGTGAGTCAATTTAATCAAATTTGAGAAAAACAGCAAGCGGTTACATCACCAATTTGGGCGAAATTGTGGCCGATTTTTTATATCAATATTATTCCTGTTTTTTTTTGCATATCTCGGATAAATAGTGTCAGATTTTAAAAATATATGCCATTTTAGACTCGTATTCAAAAATATAAATTCTAAAAATTGATCAGTTTTAAAACAAATTGCAATCATGAAATAGAGATGTGTCTCTGACTTGACGACTAAACCCGATATTGTTATTTTACTAAATTACTTCTCAGTTCGTAATAAGCGTCCCCAGTATATGTATCAATAGATTAAATATTCCACGATAGGGGGGATATATGTTATGTTGTAAAAAAAACTTTCGTTGTTTTTATTTAAACGTAATACTTTTGATAGAATTTATGAACTTCTATTCAATGATTGTGCAATTAGTGTGTGTATTTTAAACTTATGTATACCTAGTTAAGTCGCACTTTAAGCTTATCACATTATTCTATGTGGAAATGGGTGTGGCATCATTTTCGCCAAGTGGCGTTTTTCCGTTGCCATTCTGCTGCTTAGCCAGTTTAGCTTCTGGTAGTTCCTTGACGCCAGTTGAGCCGAAGCCCGCATCACCGCGCTCGGTATCATCCAACTTGTCCACCTCCTTTGGCTCCGGATAGAAGATAAGCTCGCAAATGAACTGAGCAATGCGATCTCCGCGCTTGACCTCAAAGTCTGTTTCCGAATGATTGAACAACACAACACCCAGGTTACCGCGGTAATCCTCGTCCACAACTCCAGCGCCCACGTCGATGAAGTTCTTCACGGCCAGACCGGAACGAGGTGCCACTCTGCCATAGGACCCCTCTGGTACCTGTACCTGGAGATCAGTCTTGACAATAGCCTTGCCGCGAGCCGGAACTATTTGGTCGTAGGCGCTGCGTAAGTCAAGACCAGCGGCTTTTTCGGATCCGCGCTGTGGCTCCAGCGCGTGCTCCGTGAGTTTGGCAAAACGCAAAATGCATTTCTTATCGGTTGGTGTTTTTGCAATTGCAAGCTGCTGCTTGGCTTCTGGTAATTCCTTGACCCCAGTTGAACCAAAACCCGCCTCGCCACGCTCGGTGTCATCCAATTTGTCCACCTGCTCCAGCTCTGGATAGAAGATGCGCTCGCAAATAAACTGAGCTATGCGATCCCCTGGCTTAACTTCAAAGTCGGTGTCCGAATGATTAAACAAGACAACACCCAGGTTACCGCGATAATCCTCGTCAACAACTCCGGCACCCACGTCAATGAAATTCTTTACGGCCAGACCGGAGCGGGGTGCTACTCTGCCATAAGAGCCCTTTGGCAGCTGCACCTGAAGATCTGTCTTGACAATAGCCTTGCCACGTGCCGGCACCTTCAACTCGTAGGCGCTGCGCAGGTCAAGGCCGGCGGCTCTTTTGGATCCGCGCTGTGGCTCCAGCGCGTGTTCCGTGAGTTTGGCAAATCGCAAAACGCATTTATTATCGGTTGGTGTTTTGGCACTTACAATCTGCTGCTTGGCTCCTGGTAATTCCTTGACTCCAGTTGAACCAAAACCCGCCTCGCCACGCTCGGTATCATCCAATTTGTCCACCTGCTCCAGCTCCGGAATGGATATGCGCTCGCAAATGAACTGAGCAATGCGATCTCCGCGCTTGACCTCAAAGTCTGTTTCCGAATGATTGAACAAGACAACACCCAGGTTACCGCGGTAGTCCTCGTCAACAACTCCGGCGCCCACGTCAATGAAGTTCTTCACAGCCAGGCCGGAACGAGGTGCCACTCTGCCATAGGAACCCTCTGGCACCTGTACCTGGAGATCAGTCTTGACAATAGCTTTGCCACGTGCCGGGACTAGCAGGTCGTAGGCGCTGCGCAAGTCAAAGCCGGCGGCTTTTTCGGATCCACGCTGTGGCTCCAGCGCGTGCTCCGTGATCTTGGCATAACGCAAAACACACTTCTTATCCAATTTCATTTTCTTAGCTGCTTGAATATCGTCAACAATGGGCGAGGCCATCTGCAATGTGTATATGCGGATTAATCACTGAAATAAATGTGAGAAACACCCAAAATGGCTTTCACGTAAGTTGAGCCCTGAATCGACGCTAGAATATTGGCGCAATTTTGCAGTCAAACCAGCTGGCAGCTGCTAAACATATAATAATCGATAAACCAATATCAAATCCGAATGCAGTGTTAGAAATTGGTACAAAACCAGGGCCGCACTAATTCGTTGAGTTTAAAATCTTGCGTTATTATGCAGTTTGCGTTATGGAACAAACGCAAACAGATTCAAAACTAGTTGAAAAGTATTTTTGGTTTTCCGCTTCCAACTGCTTATACTAAAATATAAAATATAAATAATATTGATATTATATGAATTTTCTACGCTCTTTCAGAGTTGCGATGACAGGATATCGGTGGACCACCACAATATGCTGCCAGCTGTCAGAAAGAGCATCTCCAAGGCTAAATGACCGGGCCAACGGGATACAAATATTGATTTGCAATAATTGCAATTTTTAGAATAGACCATTAGCCAGTAGCCTTATTCATGGATTTCACCGACTTTGAGGTGCGCAAGGTAAGCAAGTGTTGTCGCAGTCTTGACTACTTGCTAACCAGCATAAAACATGCATTGTAGTGCCCATCAACAGTCATGTACATTCCGAACTTCATCACCTCAGATCAAGAGCAATCCATATTAAGTCACATTGAACGCACACCAAAGCCACGTTGGACGCAGTTGCTCAATCGCCGCCTGGTCAACTACGGCGGTGTGCCGCATCCGAACGGCATGATAGCCGAAGAAATACCCGAATGGCTGCAGAGTTATGTGGATAAGGTCAACAATCTGGGCATCTTTGAGTCGCAAAAGGCCAATCATGTGCTGGTCAATGAGTATCTGCCGGGCCAGGGCATTTTGCCGCACACGGACGGACCGCTCTTCTATCCAATAATATCGACCATTTCGTGTGGCGCCCACACCGTGCTGGAATTTACTAAGCGCGAAACCACCGGCGAGGCAACTGGCGAGGTGCTATTCAAGCTTCTCTTGGAGCCACGCAGCTTGCTCATATTGAAGGACACACTATATAGCGACTATATGCATGCCATTAGCGAGATCAACGAGGATACGCTGTGCGATCGCATCTGTAATTACAATCTGTGCGAGAATACATACAAAATTGGGGATCATCTGGTGCGCCGCGCACCACGCATTTCGCTAACCATACGCAATGTGCCCAAGACCAGCAAAATGAAACTGAAGTTCTGTTAGACTCTTAAAATTGTTGCTAAATTTGTTAACTAAATGCACACGTTGCGAATGTCACGTAGCCCACTGAAGTCAGCCCACAAGTTGCCAAGGCGCAAAACTGTAACTAACTTAAGCTAATATCTATGTTCAACTTTAAATCTTCCGCTAGATAATTAAGCACCACGCACACACACACACACACACACACACACACACACACACCTTTGAGCAATGTTTCATAATGCAAATTGCTTAGATTTTGAGCAAAGTTTCAGCATTGCCCACCAAGTGCTTTATTTTTGGTAACCAAAAAAGATGTTTACTCAATTATACCAATTATGTACATATATATAGATAAGTATATGTCTAATAATTTATAGATTTAGTTACTGAAAGCAATATGCATACATATGTGTGTTTTTCCACAAGTCCTGTAATATTTTTGTAATCTTTTTCACAGCGCACCAAAAGACAAAAAAGAAAAGTAATTCCAAGCCAAATTTGAAATGAAATAAATTGTTGTCCACCGTTGTGCTTGTTAAATCACCAATTGTACCCACTCTAACGCTCACTCTTTCGCTCTTTCTCTAGGCTTCATCCTGCCACTCCAGGCGAAATTCGCGCTCAAACACCAGACGATCGTAGAGGCGCACCTCGCTGATGCGCGCCGAGATGTCCAGCCGGAGCTCACTCACAGCCAGATGAAAGTTCTGACGCACAGCACGCTGTTTGTCCGGCGTCAGCTGGTTGAGCGGCTTTCGGAAGACGCTAATTATGCGCTGCAAATGATATTCAACGCTGGCGCAGCGACCAATGCAGACCCACAGATTCTCCGGATCGTGTATGTTGCCGGGAAAGCGTGTTCGCTGATCAAATGGCGCCTTGCTCGACAGCAAGGCACGCACCTCTGCGACGATCTCCTGGTGCGTCTTCAGATCTCTCGTGCTGAGCGTCTTGAACTCGTATTTGTCACAGAAGTACATAAGATCGCTGATCGCACACCACGGCTGGCCACACAACGTTGTGTGATTGCTGCTCCAATTGCTGTAGCCGGCGGCCGTTTTGCTCGCCTGCTGCTGCACCAGGGCGGCGGCCACCGACGAGGCGGTGCTGCTCTTGGCGGCGCTGCTACTGCTGCTCCCAGTGGTGGCGTTGCTGCTGCTGCTGTTGCTGCTGACTGTGCTGGGTCTGGCTAGGTCCAAGCTGGCACTGCCATTGCTGTTGCCTTTGTCCGCACGCTGCAACTTCTCCATTTCGCGTTCGTGTTCGCGTGCCCGCATATACGCCTCCTTCTTCTGTTGCAGCTCCTGCAGCTTGGTCAGCTTAGGCGGAGAGTTGGCCTTAAAGAGCGACGGTGGCGGGGAACGGGCTGGGGCTGTTGTGCTGTGCTGTGCTGCATCACGGTGTGGCTCCATCTGTTGGCTGTGTCCATTTGTGTCCAGCGAGGCACTGCGTCCATATTTGGCGCGATAGCGTTCCAGCGTGTCCAGCGAGAAGCTGAGCTCCTTTTTGAGCGTTTTCTGCATATTTCACTTTATTATTTCGTTGGATTTATGTAATCGCCTTGAAACGTTCAATGCACGCGCCGCGCGTTCGTCTCAAGAATTTACAAGCAAATGCAATCGAGATTCGAGATGCGAGCAAAATAAAACAAATTCTTGCGTGGCATACTCTTTATTTTTATCTTTTATCAATTGGCGGCACCGACGCCGCCGTGTTGAGTACTTGGGCCATGTGCCCCAGCGCTCGCCGTGCACTTTATTTTGGTCTCTGCCGATCATTCAATTGGCTGCTCTAGGGTCTCAGGAGAGGAGTAGGGCAGCGCACACAAGTAAGGCACATACAATTTATATATGTACATATATATAGATATACATATATACACTGCCAAGAGGATCTCAGTTTAATAAACAGACATGGATGCACAAAATTTGTATTGAAAACTATAAAGCACGACACACGCCACGAGTCGGGGATCGGGGATCGGGGATCGGTTGAGAAGATTCCTATTGGCGCTCATTGGTGCGACGCAAGCGAATACGCAGCCGCTTCAGCAGACGCTTATAGTGTTTATTAACCTGTCCCAGATGACGGCAATTCTTGCATGTTGGACGACGATTCCTGCGCCGCAGCGTGGATAATGCAGCCTCGGCCCGAGCGTGCAAATATCTATGACCGTGTCCATGTCCATGTCTAGGGCCACGCTGATGATAGCGCAGCATGGCCGATCGTTCCCCTCCATTCGGACTACTATTACCAATTGGGGCACGCTCTGCCCCGGATTGTGGCAGGGCCGAAACCATCTGCTCCCAGTCTTCAAGAGCATTTGTTTGTCGTGGCTCATTGGGATTTAAATTCATATTTGTCGAATCCAAGATTTGTCGGTGATATAGCAAACAAACAAAAATAATAAAATAAAATTGTGTTACTAGGAGTTCTAGAAAAAATATGTACTTTGTTGTTGGGTTCTTAACTGTTTTGAGTGTTCTACTGATTTTTTAAGCCAATGCCGAAACTCTCGGAATCAAAGCTTGACATTTCGTAGCCTACTCTAAGCTAAACTTAGGACCCATCTACTTATAATTGGTTTGTACATTATATAGTCTGTTTCGATTCAAAACACAATATATAGATGATTCAATCCGAGCTTTTTCCGATTTAGATAATAAACGTGATGTAACCTAACCCCTTGCCATTTTGTTGATTTTGGTTAAAATTTAGATTTTCATATTTTTGATGCCAATCGATAGTACTGATCCTTACGAGTCCAAAATGGTATAAAATTCCCAAAACGGACATTATTTGGCCGAGATATTTCAAAAAATCATCAAAATAGGTTGACTTTACAAACGAATCGTTTTTTAGTGAACCAGTTTTTTTAACCCATCGATTTTTAAAATGTTTGAATGCCAATTGATAGTAGGGATCCGTACGAACTCAAAAAGGTATAACATTTCAAAATCTGACTATATTTACCCGAGATATTCTAAAAAAATTATCAAAAAAGTTTTAATTTTCGAACCGACCTGATTTTTAGAAAAAACGTGATGTAACCCCTTGCCATTTTGTTGATTTTGGTCAAAATTTAGATTTTCATATTTTTGATGTCAATCGAAAGTACTGTTCCTTACGAGTCCAAAATGTTATAAAATTCTAAAATCGGACATTATTTGGCCGAGATATTATAAAAAATCATCAAAACAGGTTGACTTTACAAACGAATCATTTTTTGGTCAACCACTTTTTTTAACCCATCGATTTTTAAAATGTTTGAATGCCAATTGATAGTAGGGATCCCTACGAATTCTAAAAGGTATAACATTTCAAAATCTGACTATATTTACCCGAGATATTCTAAAAAAATTATCAAAAAAGTTTTAATTTTCGAACCGACCTGATTTTTAGAAAAAACGTGATGTAACCCCTTGCCATTTTGTTGATTTTGGTCAAAATTTAGATTTTCATATTTTTGATGTCAATCGAAAGTACTGTTCCTTACGAGTCCAAAATGTTATAAAATTCCCAAATCTGACATTATTTGGCCGAGATATTTAAAAAAATCATAAAAAAAGGTTGACTTTACAAACGAATCGTTTTGTCGGTCAACCACTTTTTTTAATGCCAATTGATAGTTGGGATCTGTACGAATTCAAAAATGCATAGTATTTCAAAATCAGACAATATTTACCCGAGATATAAAAAAAAATATCATCAAAAAAGCTTCGATTTTTAAACCGACCCCGATTTTTAGAAAAATCGTAATGTAACCCCTTGCTTTTTGGTCGATTTGGGTCAAAATTTAGATTTTCATTACTTTGATGCGAATCGTAGTATTTATATATTTAAAGTATTTTTTTTTAATTATTATAAAGATATATAATTTTATTAAATATTCTTAATGTTTATGAGATTGTCGTACAACATGTCCTGGGCCTGATGCATCCATTTGCTGGGGCTGCGGCAACTATGGACCTAACCTCCTCCGTTAGGAGCTGAAGCTGTATTGAATTTAAAATTAATGTTTCCAAGTAATCGATATCGAAATCCTGCTTTTTGAGCAATTTCGGCAAATAATATGAGCTAAAGTCACCAAACTTGACATGTAGCTTCTAGAATAGTATATATATATCAAGTATCTTTCATTTTATGCCTATCGCCTGTTGGAAGAAGAAGGTTCAGGGTATCCCCTAGTTGGGAGCCCCCGACTAGAACCTCTTACTTGTTTTGTTATATGTATAACTACCGTGCATTGTGCATCGAAGAAAACAAATAAATATAGGTTGAAATATGTTTAATTATTGTCTGTGTATAAATACTTAAATGTACTAACAGATGTTTTATTATAAAGTGTCAATTATTTAACATTCTTCATTTCTTTGATATACAAAAATAATTGAAAATTAAATTGTTCCCGCTCAATACCGTATAAAATTGTTCAACACTGATTCCAAGCAGTGGTTCAGTTCCCGTTGGAGCTAGTAGTTCGATAGGCCATTTTAATGAACCACATGAGGTGGGTTTCATTTTAATTATTTTTCTAAAAAACTAGCTGATCAATTTGTTTAGAATTAATGCGTAAGACATGTGTCTTCAAATTGGTAAATCGTGCATTGAGGACAATTATCCCTCAGAAACAAGTTGACAAGGTTAACTAACCACCAAGTTATTTTTTGAAGTCATCCATAAT
>JAWNPB010000056.1:0-23278 GCA_035045355.1 Drosophila lacicola | reverse complement strand
ACGTTTTTTTTGTTGTGCATTAGATTTAGAGCTATAGATATTATAGATATACTAGCGGGTTTACGCCGACCTTGCTCGTAGTACGCATTAAATAAATAAACAAAGAGCCAAACCTCGTGGAAATCGGTTGAGTTTTGACCGAGTAATGGGGGTGGGAAATTTTGAGCTATATCTGTATATGATATTTGAGGGTACCATTTTTACATGAATTTGGACCAAAAATAATGTGCCCAGATTTAAATGCCAAATTGATCTGGAGGTCAAACCGTGAACAAAAAGCTAAACCTTATGAAAATCGGTTGAGTTTTGACCGAGTTATGGGGGTGGGTAATTTTGACCTATGTCTACACAGAATATTTGGGTACCCTTTTTCACTTGAATATGTCTATATGGGATACTTGAGGATACCGTTTTCGCTTGAATTTTGACCAAAAAAAATTTTACCAGATTTTGATGCCAAATTGATCTAGAGGTTAAACCATTAGTAAAAAGCCAAACCTTATAAAAGTCGGATAAGTTTTGACCGAGTTATAGAGGTGGGAAATTTCGACCTATGTATATATAGGATAATTGTGTCTTGTATATGTATCTTACCGTATTTCCGATTTTATCCTTTGAGAATATCACCTGATTACCCGGACACTTAAGCATGGGTAACTTGCAATTCAGCGGGATTAGCTCCCAGCCGGGCAAACTGTTGATAGGCAGCCCAGTCTTATAGCTGGGCTGTTTGGTGTTCACCCCTCCGGTGGCATTGTTGCGGCGCGGCAAAGATAATATATCGATCATGCTTGCACATACATACATATATGTGTTTCTAACATGCAAAAAAAGCCTTTTAGTTTTGGTCTGAGCGAAAACCAATTGAATTTAGAGGTTTTTCGATTCCTACAAACATTCATTCGAAAGAAGCTACAAATATATTTATTTAAATGTTTTAGTTATTTTTTTTCGTTATTGGTTGACATACCTAACATACAAAAACGTAGTAAGAAGTAACTGTCTGCTATTTATATTTTATTCAGCCGCTTGAATCAATGTGCGTGGCCTACTGTGACAGCTTTTTTTGTTGCTCTCTTTTTGCTCTCTTCTGGGCTCTCTCTCTCTCAGACAAAAGAGCTTTTCAAATTGAAAGCTGACAGCTTCCGTTTGTCATTTTTACTTGTTACTTTTGCTGTTGTTTGTTTATTGTTGTTTTCTTATGGCTGCTTATCAAAGCTTTCGCTGTTGTCACTTCAGTTGGGTGCTCACCCCCCTTCCTCTCTCTCTCGCTTGCCCCCTCTGTGCTTCTTTGTTCTTGTTGTTATTGTTGCTAAGGGGCACATTGAACCGGAAACTACAGAAAATGCAATTTCTTGCAACTATAAATTCAATCAATTTTTGGTAAAAAGATGACATATTTTTGTAGAAATATAATTTAATAATTCTACTTTATTGAACCTACACATAAATTTTTAACTTTCAAATATTTAAGTATTTACATTAAAACTTTTCGCTTTTAATCGAAATATGCTTTAAGAGTTGCTCAAATAATAATTTAAAGTCGAAAACTCTTATTTGCGAAGGACTCCAAATATTTTTATCATTAGATAAGAAACTTTAAAATTCCTGAAACATAGTTTTAAATATGAAACAGCTAAATAAAAGATTTAAACTTTTTTCTCAAAAATGTATACAAATATTTATAGTTTTCTTATTCAAACCTTTGGTCAAAGACTTTAAAAAAGCTGATTTATTTATTGTTCTTTTTTTTTGAAGTCTTGAATAACAGTTTTAAAGCTTGCAATTTTAAAAGAAGTTCCGAGCTTGAGGCCTCTAAACTTTTGTGGCTTTTCAATATATTCTTATATTAATTTTAAGCGAAACAAAAATAGTTTTTTCAACTTTAAAAACAGAAAATCGCATCCATTGCGAGCCACAGTATCACGGCAGCCACAAAGTACAATATTTACTCGAATTCTTCAATAGTTTATCTTATGCAAAATAAATAAGAATTTTCTTTTTACTTTATTGATACATCAGTTTGTTGGTTTTGGTAATTTGCGTTGAAATTTTACGATTTTGTGCCAAGTCCTGGCGGCCATTAGTCGCGCTTGGTTTGGAATTGCCTCAGCGGCAATTTGTGTGTCTTATATAAGGGCTTATCTTGGGCGACCTCGCATTGAGAGATTTGACATCAGCGTAAATATTTGTCAGTCAGACAGTCAGTCAGAGAGTCAGTGAGTCGGTGAGTCGGCGAGTGGGGCGTCGATAAGTCTGCGGCATTCTGCTCACGGATGCCATGGAAATAAAATCACATCGAGTGCTGAAAGTACTTGCTTCTGTACGTACGTGCTCCAAATACGCTCTCGAGTGTGCTTTCCATTTCAGCTAACAGTCCAAACAGCGCCTCGTCGCATCCACACCTCACAGGCGTTGATATAAATAAAAAATGATGCCTAGCATCCTGCACACACAAACTAAAAAAAGAGAAGAAAACCAAAAAAAAAAAAAAACAAAACAAAAATTAAAGCAAAAGGTGCGTGCCAATCTCTGGTGATAAATTCTTGCCTAGTCTGACCCATTTACCGTTATATAATAGTTGCTTCCTGTTTGCCAGGTGAATCAGAGATGCGCGCGTGAGTCGTGCCTACGAGTCATAGTAGTAGGTAGAGCCACAAACCATACAATATATGTTGTTTGGTCTAAGGGTTCGGTCTTGCGGTTTTGTGTTTTTATCAGAGTTTTTTTTTAAGTAACTAATTTAGTATACCCTATATAATTAGAACGTTCTAGAAAGGGGTGTGAAATATTCTTAGCAATATCTGTAAAGGTTAAATAGAAACAATTTTTTTTTAAATATATACATTTTTCAGTCTTCAAGAAGAAGAGCCACAATACTTGAGTAGATTAAACAACTTTACATTTTTCAGTCTACCCTTGGGTATAGCCCAGTTGGGCATTCTTATTTGATTAATCATCTATTTTGTTTTGGAGAAAATTCATGAACATGTTCAGGTGGTTTCTATAGAGTTAGGCTGTTTATTTTATAAAAATTTGTTATATTCATAAAATAGATAAGGAAAATGTATGTGGCAAAATTTATCCCTCTCTCTCTCTCTTCGGCTAACATTCGAAATTGTCAACAGTCACGCGCTCATCTCCAGAATAAGCAGCTTCTCACTTTAACTCCCACACCTACTCTCCAATCTACCCTCAAAGCAATACACACACACACACACACATATATATATATATATATGTATATCGAGATAGTTAGTTTATGTGCGCCATCCCACGCCGGTCTTTAAGCCCAAAAACGCTTTACCGGTAACCAGACAGCTGTGACATGCTGCTCTCCCTCTCTCTCTCTCTCTCTCTGTCTCTCCAACTCCCATTGCTGGCATCTTCAACCCCATCACATCATATTGGCTGCTTTCAATAGTGCAAAGCTTTTTTTTGGAGCTCACTTTCAATTCGCTTTCAACTTCAAATCGTTCGCTTCGGTTCGGTTCGGCTCGGCTTAATTTCGCCTTGCCTCGCCGCGTCGTGTGCTTTCAATTGCAGGCGCTCGCTTTGGCGGAGCTTTGTGCACAGCGCGTTGCTCAGTTGCTTCGCGTCCGTCTGGCGAGTTAGTTCGTTAAGTGTTGCGTTTTCGGTTGCTGCCTGCCGCAGCTCTCTATTGCTCTCACTCTCTGTCTCTGTCACTCTCCTTCTACACTGTCGCTGTGCGTGCATATATGCTGTGTGCGTGAGAGTTTCGTTTGTGTGCGTGTAGCCCAAACAAATAAGTGAAAAATAGAAAGAAAGCAAAAAAAAAAACAAATCATAGAGCAAGAGTCCTTGTGTATGGGGGTGGCAGCGCAGCGACAACCCTATAAGCACCACCCCCTTGGAATGTGTTTGCGTGATTGTTAACTGCGCCATTGACACACACACACACACACACACACACGCGCACACAATAAACAACAGTAAACACAACAAAGTGACAAGAGACAACAACGAAGTGCACAGCGCGCAGGATAATTGCAGGCGGATTGCATAAATACGCGTGGGCGTGGGCGTGGCAGCAACACCAACAACAACAACAACAACAACAACAACAGCTGTAATGTGGCATTGCCAGTTGTTGCATTCCACATTTCGCATCATTCGATCATCAATTTCATCATCATCATCATCATTATCCTTAACAACATGCGCAACGCGTCCAGAGCGACGCCAGTAGCGACGCCGCAGTCGCAGTCGCAGGAGTCGGAACAGAAGCAGCAGCAGTTGCCGGATCAAACGGATCACATAATAACCATCAGCACAGCCAGCCTATCGGAGCAGCTGCAGGAGCCGCCACTCAAGCACTTTAACCAACCAGCAGCAGCAACTGGAACTGGAACTGGAACTGGAGCAGCAACTGGAACTGGAGCAGCAACTGGAACTGGAGCTGGAGCTGGAACTGGAAGTGGAGCAAGTGGAGCAGCGATTGCCATTGCCAGTGGCCCATCGCATCCGGCACCGGCTGGAGGCGGATCTCTGTGCCGGTTCAGCCAGCTGGTGAGCTATCAGAATAATATTGCCGATGTGCAGCACAGACGTGGCCGACGCCTACATGGACTCCAGTTGCCGTTGCATCCGCTGCAGCTATTTGGTTGGCTGGTATTGTTGCTCTTCGGCTTGGCCAGCTATTGGGTGCTGATACCCGCCTTTCATGCGCCCATCCAGGGTCCGCTCTACGGTTTAATCTCTGGCCTATATGTGGTGCACATTGCCGCCCATCTGACGGCGCTGCTCACCGATCCGGCGGACAAGGAGCTGCGGCGCGTGCATCGCAACGATCGCATTGTGCCCGAATTCGATCGCAGCAAACACGGACACGTCATCGAGAACGGACGCTGTCATCTGTGCAACATCAGGACAACAACGCCGCGGACCAAGCACTGTTCCGTGTGCAACAAGTGTGTCGGAAAATTTGATCATCATTGCAAGTGGCTGAATCACTGCATCGGTTCCCGCAACTATGTCGCCTTTCTAATGTGCGTTGTCAGCGCTGTGGTGGCCACCTTGGTCATTGTGGCCGCCGTAATTGGCCAAATTGTGCTCTACTATGTGCAGCCGGATTGGCTGAGCTTCTATTGGTGCAACAGCCGGCTGGACGCGACGCTGGAGTCCACGGATTATATCAACCTAACGCTTAGCTTAAGCAACGGCAGCATGCTGCTGCTCGACCAGGAGCAGGAGCAGCTGCAGCTGGAGAATCTCACAACGACATTGCCCACTCTGATGCAGAACTTTACGGCGCTGCTGGAGCAGAGCACGACGGAGCCGCAGTTGAATCATACGGTTACGCCTTTGGTTGCCGGCATTGGTCTGCACGAGACCATCTATTTGCTGCTGCTGGGCGTGCTCGGGCTGCTGGCGGCGATCAGTGCCGGGCTGCTGCTCCATTTGTGCTTCTTTCACATATACATCTCGTTTTTGGGCCTGACCACGTACGAGTACATCCGGAATCATCGACAGGCACAGGAGGCCAGGGCCAAACAGCTGCTGGAGCAGGGCAAAAACGGTGTGCGCTTCAATCCCAATCTGCCCACAGTTAATCATCCGTCCAAGGTGGCCGGCACAGCCCAGCTCTATTGCTGCTCCAGTGTGCCGCATCCGAATCAGCGGCAACAACAACAACAACAACAACAACAGCCGGACACGGCAGCTGATGCACAGCGTCTGCACTGCTGCGCCAGCTCCCGGGAATACCATCAGGCGCGCCAGGCCATCTACATGTGCTCGCTGCTCCAGGAGCAGAGGAGCAGCAGCAGCGAGCGCAGCCTGCAACTGGATCTGGATGCGGCACGTGACGCAGCACCGTTGCGTTCCTTTCACTGCTGCTCCAGCTATGCGGCCGGCTCGATGCAGCGACGCGTCAGCGCCGCGGCCAGCGTCAAGGCGGCTCTGGAGCCGGCCACGTTGCGACAGCAGCGGGCACAAAGATCGTCCGGCTATCTGCAGTATACGGAGCAGTGCACCTTGTGCACCTTTCAGCTGCGCAGTCCGTTGCGTGGCAGCGGCAGCGCCGGCGGCAGCAGCAGCACCCGTACGCTGGCCAGTCAAACGGCCACGCCCACATCGAGTGCCTCAGCAGCGGGCAACATATCGAAGCATCAGCGCTGGCGCCGGAAATGGAACTGCTGCGCCAGTGTGCCGGACAGTCCGGATGTGCCCAACGATCTGCTGGCGGCGCTCAGCTATCGCGAGCACGCCAAAATCAATGCCAGCGAGCTGCCCGTGCACTTCATACGCAGCCTGAACGGCGGCCTGGAGCTGCCACAAGCCGCCAATGCCGCCAACGCGGCCAATCCGGAGCTGCCGCTGAAGGCGCCGCGCAGCTCCCGGCTGCGGCACATGCTGCGCCTGCTCGGACGCTACAGGCGGGCGCGCTGTCAACGCGGCGCCGCCGCTGGCGCCGGCAATCATGGCGTGGCCGCGGCGGAGCAGCATATGGCCGCCATCAAACAGAATCAGATACGTCCGCTGCAGCTGCAGCCGGGTCGCTTCTACGATAATGCGTCGAGCACAACGCCGCCGCCGCCGATCAGTTCGCCCAGCCGCAGCGGCAGCAGCAGCGAGCTGAGCAGCGAACTGAGCAGCGAGCCATTGGCCACTGGCCACCAGGAGCTGATGCTGCTGCCGACGAGCGTGATACGGGAGGATTGCGTGACCACCAGCTATACGCTGACGCTGCCGCCGGCCTTGCCGCCGCCCACGCGCCGCAAAATGCCCAGCGCCAGCGAACTGGCCGAGCTGGCCGAGACGCTCGGCTTTGTCACCAGCCATGGACATACGTCGCCATCGCCATCGCCGTCACAAGTCGCCAGCCGGCAGCTGCCCGTTGGGCTGGGCAATGTGTATAGACGGCAGCGACGCAAGCACTTTCTGCGCACACGCTCGCCCACATTGTCGCCGATACACGAATCGGGACTCTCGAATCCAACGTCGCCGCAGCCGCTGCGTCACAGCCTGGCGGCGACCAGTGCCAGCTCCATTGCCAGCTCCAACAATGCCAAATGCTCGCCCATTGTGGCCCGCTCCTCAACGGCAACGCTTGTCCAGAATCTATGCGGCAACGCTGAGACGCTGCCCAAAACGGCCTCCAACAGTTCGCTGCAGAGCATCAGCTCCAATTCGAGCAGCACCTAAGAGGAGGGAAGGTTAGAGAGAGAGAGAGAGGAAAGTTGGAGAGAGGGGGAGAGGCATTGTGGACAGTTCCTTGCATGGTTTCTGCCTAGTCTATAGGTTAGTTATAGTCGCCGTTTTTCTCCCAGTCCAGTTGAGAATTGAGAGTCGAGTTATTATTTACCTTTTTAATTATTTTCATTTAAGTGAGATATTAAAAAACGATTATTATCACTTGGTTTTTTTTCTTTTTTATGAAAATCTTTAATGAAAATATTTTTTGAAGATCAAAAGCCCAAAAGAGAGTTTACTGAAGATCCAGGTTTAAAGTGTTTTTTTTTACAGTTTGAAGACGACAGTTTAAAAGTAACTGAGCCGAATTACTAAATTCCCTTATTAAGCACCATTTTTTTTTTTAGCGATTTTCAATTATTTGGGTTTACTTATAAAATTCGTCTGTAGTTTTATGGCCACGCCCATTTTACGTCTAACTAAGAGCGTACAGAGGAGACTGCCTTAATAATTTACAGTTTGAAGATCACAGTTTAAGAGCCATTGAGCTGAATTACTTAATTTCTTATTAAGCACAATTTTTTTTTTGGCGATTTTCAATTATTTGGGTTTAATTATAAAATTCTGCTGTTTTTTTTTTTAAACCAACGCATGTCTAACTAAATGCTTACAGTTTTAAGTTTACAGTTTGAGGCGCACTGACTGCGGCTTACTGAGGCGCACTTATCTACTCGATTAGTATTATTTTTTTTTCTTTGTGAATTTCCTAGTTAATTTGTTAAGCACCATTTTATTATTATTAAATTAGATTCAATTTATCAACACATGTCTTACGGCTTAGCGATTTTTCCATTACTTGACACCTGTGCCATGATTTAGTAGCAGCTCGAACTTTGTTTTTCAATTATGAACATCTTTGGAAATGCTTTTTGCCTGCCAGCTAATTGTATGCCGGACATAATCAATTTCCCAGCAATTTCCCGGCCTGCGGTTGGAGTTCGAACTCCTGTTGTTGTTGTCGCTGTCTTCCTGCCTTGTCCCCGTGATTTATCCTTTCGATTTGGCAGACTCTCGTTATTTCGTTCGTTGTTCCCTCTAGACTTAAATGTTTTATTTCCATTCAATGCGCATACATTTTGCGTGATTTGCACATTAGCCCCAACTCCTAAAACCTTCGCAAGCGCTTTAAATATGCAACAGCATGACATGAAGAGAAATTGACGGGGTTGTGGTAGCCGTATTTGGAGCTCTCCCGCCCAGCCTCGATATTGATTTTTGGGTAGATGATTACGTGTGAGTTGTATCTGTATCTGCAGCTGTAGCTGATTGTGACTTTGCAACATTTGCGCAAACAAAAGCCACACACATGTCGAACCGGGAGTAGGAGGCGGGGCAGATCCATGCTGCAGTTGCCAAATTGTTACGCAAATGTTTTTATTCAAATGCACTGACAAGACTTGGCAACTCTGCCAATTGTGTGTGGGTTGCTGCGTCGCAAAGAAAATGGAGAGCTTGGAGGGAAGATTCTTGCGTAACACACAGCACACACTCAGAGAAATACTTCAGGCTAGATTCAAGCATAAATTATAAAGAATTTCAAGCGTTATTTTTCCATTTCTTGAAGATTCTTCAATTCGGTATGCATCAGGGCAAAGACAAACTAAATTTATATTCACTTACGGACCAGCGTTTTCTCTTAGTTCGGTTCAAACCGGAATTTTTAACTTCTTTGTTCTGCAATATTTTTTGAAAGTTCTGCAGGGCTGCAAACACAAAACAAAATTTCTCTTAAATACTTGGTCATGATTCGTACCAGCGTTTTCTCTTAGTTCGGTTCAAACCGGAATTTTTAACTTCTTTTTTCTGCAATATTTTTTGAAAGTTCTTCAGGGCTACAAACACAAAACAAAATTTCTCTTAAATACTTGGTCATGATTCGTACCAGCGTTTTCTCTTAGTTCGGTTCAAACCGGAATTTTTAACTTCTTTTTTCTGCAATATTTTTTGAAAGTTCTTCAGGGCTGCAAACACAAAACAAAATTTCTCTTAAATACTTGGTCATGATTCGTACCAGCGCTTTCTCTTAGTTCGGTTCAAACCGGAATTTTTAACTTCTTTTTTCTGCAATATTTTTTGAAAGTTCTTCAGGGCTGCAAACACAAAACAAAATTTCTCTTAAATACTTGGTCATGATTCGTACCAGCGCTTTCTCTTAGTTCGGTTCAAACCGGAATTCATAGCGTCTTTTTCTGCAAACATTTCTTAAATATACAAATCATATTTGATTAACTCTTAAAGTAAAACGAAGAACTAAGTCAAAAATGTATGCAACATTCTTGAATTCCTTCTGTTATTTCGCTGAGTGTAGGAAAATTTGTGCGGTGGCAAGTGGCAAACACAAACATCAAGTGGAACGCCCCACAACTGCCACTTTTGCAACTTGACAAAGTTAATGAAAAAAGTTGAGCTTCCATTGTCCACAAAAAGCGCATGTAAAACATATGAAAATGGGAAGGGAAAAAGATGCATGCATATATAGTGTAGCGAAAATGCACATTAAATATGCGCATAAAACTGAATAATTAATGCACCTGAGGGGCAAAGAGAGTGTGTGGAAATGCGTCAAAAATTGTTTGATTCGAGTCCGGACTGACAACCAGACAAGTTGACTTCAACCGAAATGGATAGCTTAGATATTTCTCGACAGACACTCGTGTTATTGGGCCTGACAGACAGACAGACCGAGGAGCAAAAGTTAGGTAAAAGTTCATTTTCATTTTCATCGGAGAGTCGAACATTTGATAGCAGCTTACTTGGCATAGTTGAATGTACTGTAGCTACAGTAGTCGCTCGCAAGACGAAACGAAGTTGATTCGAAAAATTCATAATCTCCTTAGAATAATAATAATATCCAAAGTTTGCATATTTGGTTATTGAAAATTGATGCAATGGCATAAAAAGTCAGGACAGTTTGGCCAATATCTGCCTAGATAATTATTCTAGATAGTTATATCATATGTAGATCCCATCGGACTCCATTTTGGTACCTTTACTCAAAGTTGATTGGAATCTATTTCCAGTCTGGCTTTGTTAAGCAAATCTTTTAAAATATTCAAGCTAGAGACACACAAAAAAAAAAAAAAGGAATATAGCAAAAACGGAACATTCAAGTACAGATATGCAAATATATAATTTCTTATATTTGTCATAGCAACAAATTCTTCTTCATTTATCTTTAGATTTGTTTTCACTGTAGTTTTGGCCATGCTGTAGGGCCACACTGATTTGTCTAGTTATGCCTTCAACATGTCTGGTCACACTGACAATTGACAATTGTGCCACAACTGGCAAAAGTTAATTAAAGTTGGGGTCACACACACACACACACACACACACACACACACACAAGACTATATGGTTGCTATATATAGTTGCATTGTTGCTGTGCTTGCTAGAAATGTTATTTGTAACCCCCCACGACCGCCCAGCCCCAGCCCCGCCCCTTTCCCCGCCCCAGCTCTAATTCTGTCGCCCAACTGACTGACATGAATTTCATTCAATCGTGTGTCTCGTGTGAATGAACTAAAATCAACAAAAATAAATACACATGCTAAGCTAAATGTTCAGTTCTTTGACTTCGAACCTGTTTTGTTAAATGCGAACCGTTTTTCTAACGTGTTCAAAAGTCGAGCACTTTTTTCAGGCCAGCTGCTCATTTCCGGTCGAGCAAGAAGAAAAAACTGCTGCATACTTTGTGGGGCGCAGTGCACTCGACGGCGCGTGCCTATGCCTGTGTGTGTGTGTGTGTGTGTGTGTGTGTGTCTGTGTGTGTGTGTATCTGTGTGTGGTAAAATGCTTAATTTGATGGCTCTTGGCATTAACAATTTACAGCTGCACCTGCTGCCACTCACGCACACACACACACACACACACACACACACACACACACACACACACACACACACACACACACACACACACTCACACACACATTCTCTGATTTAATTAAATTTTAGCTACTGTCAAGAGGTGTTAAGCATTTAAGTTTGGCATCAGCGCAGAGTACCTGCACTTTGTAATGCATTTTGTGTTTTAAAGCTAATTTTAGCTTATTTATAGCCAAAAAATTCGATTTGCATGCAGCTTTTTAAAGCTATTTTGTGTTTTACAGCTAATTTTAGCTTATTTATAGCTACGCTTTTGCTTTTAATGCAGTTTGAAAGCTATTTTTTTTAAACTTATTTATAGCCAAAATTTCGCTTTTCATGCAGTTTTTTAAAGCTTCTTTCGCCTTTTAAACTCTTCATAGCTTCTTAACCAAATATTGCTCAAATATTGTTTTGAATAAAGTTTGTCAATTTATTCAATTCAATTCGTTCAAAAGTTATCATTTGCAATATCTTCTTCTCCTAGCAAAAGACCTGTTCCATTTTTCTTGGAATTTTAAAAGCGTTTGTCCTAGAAAATAGACAAGAATGCCAGCTAAATAAGTTAATTAAGAATAATTGTTGCCTGCGCGACACATTCGCGATAGTTACAATTGGCACAAAAAGATGACGCAGTTCTATTATAAATATATCTGAAAGGGTATTTAATTAACATTTCATTTTACATTTGCAATTGTTGGCTTTTCCATTGCCATACATTATTGCCCCCCCCCCCCCTCACCCCTCCCACCTGCTGCATTCTCTGCCCAGTTAACAATTCTCTGACACTGGACACATGTGTGAAAATTGCACTGGGCTTCGGGGCCCGACATTTGTCCAGTTGTGCCGCGTGCAAAAAAAAAAAAAGCAAGAAAATAATGAAAAACCTTGGAAAATGCCAAGGTTCGAGCTGTGTGTTTTTTTTGCTAAAGACTGGACTCGATTTCGCACTATTGCGTAGCTTTGTCAGGCAATAAGTTTACCTATGATATCACGAGCTAGAGACAAAACAAATTTGCTTTAGAGAAAGTTTTCCTTTTGCAGGAAAAACTCGGTTATTATCTCGGCCTTTGGGATGCACACACATTCCGACGCCCGTATTTATGTGCCGAAAATTTCATCAAGATCGAACAATAAATATCTGAGTTAATCACATCAAGAATTTCCATACTGAGCGTCTAAGGGAAGACACAGCAGCTACTCGCTGTGTGCAGGGTATCTGCTAGTCGAGCACATCCAACTGTACAGCTCGTAGTTGATTGTTGTTTTTTTTTCCGTTGTTTCTTGAATTTGTATGAATTTGTATTATTATTATGTTTTATAAATATTTGACTTTAATTGCCTGCAGTAAATCGTTTGCTCCAGCCGCTTTTGGGGGAGGGTGGGGCGCCCCCTCGCCCCGCCCCTTGCCGCCTAGCAACGCCCTCGACTTGGAGTTGATTTCGAGTTGTCTTCTCGTTAAAGTTTGTTTATAAGCTGGAGCTCCTAAAGCCTGCCCCATGGCAACTTTTAGTTGATGTTCTTGTTGTTGTTGTTGTTGTCATGACCAATTGTTGTTATTGTTGTTATTGTTGTTGTTGTTGTTGCAGCCGCATCAATTATAAATTCAACGTTGCGCCTTCATTTGCCACGGACACGCAACACAAGCGCCCAGACGCAATTTGCATAAATGCCTGCCCGGCGAGGGCGGGGGGGGGGGGGGGCGGTTGGGGGCGTGTCACTAGACACAATTGACTGAGCTAGTTCCGAAAAAAAAAAAAAAAACTGATATGCCTGCTTGTGTACAGTGAAATCTCAACTTAAGCGCCTCGCTCGCACTGTCAACACAAATTGCTAACTTTAGTCAAAAATGTATTTTCATTATTTTTGTCTATTTTGTGAGGCTCCACTGTAGCTGTTGAAGGAGCGCCAGCTAAACAATTTCCATTACCAGTTGCGGCTGAGGCTAGGGACTTGAATTGTGCTTGAATTATGATTGATTTAGTTGGAAATGGGCGCCGCTGTCATCAGTCGCCATACATGCCAGACAGACAGATGGACAGATGGACGTAGAGTCGGACGGAGGCGACAGCTCCTCCTGCGCCTGCTTTGACTGGCCTACGCCGAGGCCTACTCCTGCTCCTGCTCCTGCTCCAATAACTGGTTGTCATTAGCAATCGCCGTTTTGGGGCGTTTCTATTAGTTTTGCTCCTGCTCCTGCTCCTGCTCCTTCTCCGACTGACATTGTTTGCTGTCTTTTTGGGTTAGAGAAAACTCACCTGTCGCCTGCGCCGGGAAGCATGCCTCGACAATTTCTGCTTTGCCTTCCGTCTCTTTTCTCTTCTTTTTTTGTGCATTCTTTTTTTTTTTTTTTGGTTGGTTGGTTCAACGAACCTTTTGCCTTTGTTTCTGTGCAGCGCAGAGCCAGTTGGCAGTTAGCCCGCCTTTAATATGGTTTTCAATTTAGTTAATGACTTTTCAGATGGGCCTCTATTCAAAACTGTAACTGGAGACGGCGCGGATTACGTGTTTATGGGGCAGTTAATGAAGTATAGGAAAATAAATAAACACCAAGTGTATGAGACTGGAAAATTGCAGCAAGAAAAGTAGCGAAAAAAAAACGATTAAATAGTTGGAGAGAAAAACAAAAAACAACAAATATTTACATTCAACTACAAATTGCGGCATAATTTAAATGAAAGTTAATTAGGCATGCATGCAAAAAAACTGAAAGAAAGATTACAAATAATTATTATAAAATATATTTTGATAAAATGTGCAGCTAAAAAAAAAGATGTCCATGAAAAAAAAATTTAAAATAAAATCAAACTATGCAAAACAAATTCAATTAAATAAAAATAAAAACGGCAAAAAATTCAGTCCAAATAAAATACATAACAAGTTGAGGCTAAATAGAATTAGAAAATAAGAAAAAATAATTAAAACACAAAAAAACAAAACAAAACGGATGTATATTTATTATAATGCTTTATATATTTCAATTTGTATAATTCATGTATTATTCTTAGATATTAATGTGCTAGTATTTTTTTGTGGTATTTATGCTGGTATTTTATGTATTAAGTCTACGCGCGAGGCAAATAAACAGAACAAATTAGCTGAAAATCGTTAAACAATGGTCCAAGTACAAACAACACACGCTAGATGGCGCTAGATGGAGCTCCTGCTCCTCTTTTATGGGCCGCTTTCAGTGGCATTTTAAATATTTACCAGCAAAGTAGAGCTGCCGGCTGCAGCGTGTTGACAGTTCCATTGATGTGGCCCAACAGGGAAACCCGTTTGTGGTCATCATGATCAACATTATGGGGCGGGGCGGGGCGGGGGGCGGGAGGGGGAACCCCAACCGAGACACAGTTTGTCGCCTGTGTTTGCCAAAGGATTGTGGCCTCGATTAACGACTAAACTCAAACATTTGACTTGAACGCTTCACTTTTCACTTACTATGCGTTTATATATATATACACTTTATGGCCGTCAAATTAGCCATAAAACTTTGTTTTTCCAGGCTAAAAGAAGGCGTTACCCGTATATACCAAAGAACATATCACATTTGGTGTGTCATCTATGCTTATAGTTTTATGTTGAATGCGATAGAGTCAAATCGATAACTAGAGAGATCTTAAAGTATCCAGCTATAAATGTTATATTATGTATATATAATAGAGAAATGTGGGACATTTCTACTAAATAGATGTATTTGTAAAGAACTGCAGATGTATTTAACAGACGGAAGATGGCGCTTCTAAAACCACAAAATATATATATATATTTTCTTGATCAGGACACATGCAGACGCAGATTTTTTTATTTTTTTTAATCTAATTTATTTTGTTATAATGGAATCGATCAGCATTTTCTGATCTCTACCAAGCGAAAGACTGTGATCTAAGGTATTGTAACAATGTTTGTTAGCTTAAATGGTATTTGCAATGATGGGATATTTACAATGAGGTATTTACAATGAGGTAGTTACAATGAAGAGGAAGGGATCAGCCAGGTCAGCCAGGACCCTGATCTCCGATCAGGCGCCGATCACGTTCGATGACAGGATAGATTTAAAGCGTCGACGAAAGTTTGTTTTTCAATTTTTCATGAATGTTTCTGTTTTAACTCGTTATCCATTTCCCGTTGTCCATTTTATCCAAAGCGTTAGGTATTATAATGTTAGTATTTTGATGAGTATTATTTTAGTGATTCAATTTTCAGCTAAACCAGCGTAATAGCAATGGCAAATGAATGCGGAGTGCGCCGTTTGCCGTTGGACTACGAGTCCATACGCTTCAATGACTGGTCCATCAGCTACGAGAAGTCGCACATACTGAAGAGCATTTGCCATTTGGGCAGTGGCAAGTCCTGCGGCAAGGACGACGCCAATCGCTGTGATCTGTGCAATTATCAGCATTCGCTGGAGCTGCCACATCTGCCGGACATGGTGTTCCACAAAAACAAATTGATGCTGCAGCACAAAGATGGCGCCCGCATCGAATTCAAGCCCATGGATGCACTGGCTCTCGTTGCCAACGGCAAACAGGCCGCCTTGGAGGTGGCCTGCGCTCAGGTGTGGCGCGAGACGCGACCCGAGCAGAACCTGGAACAGAAATACAAGCCATTCGACTGGACATTTAGCACAACATATCGGGGCACGCTGAATGATAAGTTTCGCTCGGAATTGACGGACCAAACGCTCAACAAAATGAAGCTAATGCAGCGCGAAAATATACTATTCTATCATGATCTCACACTCTACGAGGATGAGCTGCATGATCATGGCATTTCCTCGATGAGCGTACGCATTCGCGTTATGCCCTCCGGTTTCTTTGTGCTGCTGCGTCACTTTTTGCGCATCGATAATGTGCTCATTCGGATGCACGACACGCGCTTCCATTGGGAGATCGAGCACGATTATATACTCAGGGAGTATATACAACGCGAGTCGCCCTGCTCGGAGCTACAGACTTCGACTAGCTTTTGGACGAATCCCGATCAAATGCAAAATTTTCTGCCCATCAAGACCAAGGAGCTGCACAAGTTGTACTTTAAATAGTTCCGAGTTTTGGGCTTCCTTTTTCGTTTCCATTTTCTCTTTTTTTTTTTTCTTGTTATACCCTGAAAAATGGCAAATTTATGTAACAGGCAGAAGGAAGCATCTCCGATCCCATAAATTGATTAGCATTACCAACCGAGTCGATTTGTCTATCCGTCTGTCCGACCGTCCGACCGTCCGTCCGTCCGTCCGTCCGTCCGTCCGTCCGTCCGTCCGTCCGTCCGTATGTATGAACGCAAGGAGCTCAGAACCTATAAGAGCTCTCTAGCTTAAAATTTTAGCTGTAGGTCTTCCTACTGCTCACGCAGATCGAGTTTGTTTCCGATAATCGATAACTTGCCCCGTTTCCAAGTAATCGATAAAAATCGATATCGATATCCTGTTATTTTAGCAATTTTGGTAAATAATAAGAGCTTGAATCACCAAACTTGACATGTAGCTTCTAGAATAGTATATACATATATAGCAAGTATTTTTAATTTTATACCCATCGCCTGTGGGAAGGATATGGGTTCAGGATATCCCCTAGTCGGGAGCTTCCGACTAGAACCTCTTACTTATTTTCTTTGTAGTAGTATTAACCTTCCAAATGGATGTCAGCCAATGTATTGTAAGCAAATTCATCGTTAAATGTTTAAGTTGATAAAAATGAAAAAATGTTGGTCTATGAAAATAAATTTGGCTTAATCCTACAAATTAAGAATATTGCCCTTTTCTCCTTGCTTATTTTAAGATTAGACAAAAATGTAGAGTCCAGCATTGATAAAGAACATTCAAGATTAGACAAACAACTAAAGAATAGCCTTGATTAGGAATTTTTGCACTTTTCTTCCTGCTCAAATCAAGAGTCCAGCTTCGTCTTTTCGTAAATAAACACATTCAAATGCCAAATTTTAGGCGCCAAAAATTATTTAAAGTTTGGTCATTTAATGTTAAATTTTTATTTAAATAAATAAGGTAAATGCGAAGGTTATTTAAAAATCAATTTTTCATCTGAGAATAGATTAAATTAATATGAATATATACAATAAACTTATTCTACTGTTAAGTCTTACATACAAAATGTACAAGGGAAGGTAGTTTATATAAACCGATCTGAGAGATCGATTGGGTGAATAGAACTAATAGAGCCGCTCTCCAGCTTGGAGCTAACTATAGGGTATCTCACAGTCCCTCTTCGTCGACCAGAGCAGCCTTTTACCATATATATAATACATATGTAGTCCCTTTACACGTCTATTTATTTGCTTATAAGTATTTCTCATATGAATATTTGTGTTTCTCTCGACTTTATTTAATCTGCAAATTATATATATATATATATATATAGTTACCTAATTAACTAGAATAAAATAATAAGATAAGTTGCAAACGAGCCGTAAACATTATCAATTATGGCAACTGATGTCTTGTGAAATATTGCGTATACGCCACGTATGTGTCTGCATGAGTCTGCACATATATATGAGTAAGTATCGATACTTGTCGCGATACTTATTTATCATTTATGCAAATACGTTGCGTAAATTAACAAAGTAAATTCTTGTTGGCCCTTTATGCGTTTCCTGTTTGCCTTTCGCCGTTTGCGACCTCATGTGTTGTGTTGTTGTGCCGACAAAACAAATCACACAAATACACACACACACAATACACACACACACACGCACGCACACTTTCACGTGAGCTGCCTTAAGCCACGCACTCGGCCATAGAATGTCGAGGATTTATGGGAACGTGTCATTTGGCCCGTTTGTCGCTTGTGCGACGCCTCAGCGCACATAAGTATGCAGCATTGTACAGCTTATATACACACACGCACACACACGCACACACACACTCACACACACACACACGCACACAAATAAACAAATTTAACAGCTAAAGTTCTCGCATTCATTTAACGTTTACTTCAACAGGCCAACAAAGTGAGAGACACCTTTTCTGGGCGCGGGCTAAAGATTCCTATTTAAAGTAAAATACACTTTCCACTGAAGCACATTAGCTAGATGCTTAACTTTGCAACAGCATATTATATCTATGCTCTATATATCAATTTATTCATTTCAATTTAAATGATAAGTTCAGAGCAGCTGGAAACTACATTTAAATTCGTTCTAATTTAATTTTCAATTCTTTATTTGTACTTTAGCTTCTGGGATGACCTTGATTATGCTGTAGCGTATTGCTACTTCGGTTGGCCATCAAATTGTTGTACAATTTCTAAGATTTTCTTTTGGCAGAAGAATGAAATGCAGCTGCCAAATGCGCATTGAGTGTGCTCAGGACTTCAACACCGCCGAGCACTTGGCTCACACTTCACACAAGTCTCTCCCTCTCGCTCTCCCTCTCGCTCTCCCTTTCACTCTCGAGCTCTGTCTCCATCTCTGTCTAGGTCTGTCTGTTCCTCCTTATAGCTTGGTAGTCAATCAGTGGATTTCACGTTCAATTTGCTTGTTGGCCTCATCAGGCATCGTTGTCTGGCCCATGCGAGCACAAATATAATTAAGTGCCAGGATAACACGGCAGCCAAACTCACACACACACACACACACACACACACACGCATATTTGAGGAACAAGGCCTGATGCTAGCCGTGGCAGTAGCTTCATTAACGCCTCGCCTCCCCGTGGCGCTCTCCATGCCAGGTCTCAAGTTTGCGCAACGCTTGACTTTTTTATACCACGCAACCCTTCAAAATGTTTGACAAATGGTATATTGAAACTGTGCGAGGGTTTGTGACGGGCAGAAGAATTAACAGCTCCAGAAAGCATACAGCTAGAGATCTAAAATTTAGCATATCGATAAATATCGATTGCTCCTATTCTATCTCGAAGATTAACAGTGTAATATAGATTTATCTTTTTCTACATCGAATATTAAAAGAGAAATATCGATTTCTATTTTTCTATCTCGAAGATTAAACGAAAAACATCGATTTATATTTTTTATCTCGAAGATTCAAAGTGAAATATAGATTTATCTTTTTCTACATCGAATATTAAAAGAGAAATACCGATTTCTATTTTTCTATATCGAAGATTAAACGAGAAATATCGATTTCTATTTTTCTATCTCGAAGATTAAACGAAAAACATCGATTTAAATTTTTCTATCTCGAAGATTAAAAGAGAAATATCGATTTATCGTTTTCTATCTTGAAGATTAGACTAGAACTATCGATGTCTCTTATCCTACCCCGAAGATTAAAAGATAAATATCGATTTCTCTTATTCTATCTTCAAACATTAAAAGAGAAAAATCGATTTATCGTTTTCTATCGCGAAGATTAAATGAGCAATATCGATGTCTTTTATTCTATCTCAAAAATTAAAAGAGAAATATCGATTTATATATTTCTATCTATAAAATTAAATGAGAATAAACTATATCTCTCATTCTCTCTCGAAGATAAAAACAGAAATATCGTTTTATCTGTTTCTATCTCGAAAATAAAACGAGAACATCTATGAAAATTTGTTATGTAGTAATATTTGTAATATTTAAATTTTTGGAAAAACTGCCCCAAAAATGAAAAACTTTACAGTTTTTCTCGCATGGATCATTCTAACTTTTTGTACGTGCACGAATTTCAGTGTCATTTGTAAGCCCCGAAAAATTGATAATAATCGCAAAATGAATACATAAGTTATTGAAGAATACAAATTTGTATAGTGTGGGAAGTTAGGAGCATATTTTTTTAAATACTAATGAATGTATTATGAACTAAGAACAGGGCATCTTGCAGTGGGTCAGTCTCGAGCTTGTGACCTTGTTTGTTGCTGTGCTCTGGTCTGTTTTTTTTTTTTTTTTTGGCCAGAACTGAAGGCTGAGCTGACAGGTGAGCAAGCATCATTAGTCCTAATGAGCTGTGTAATAAAGTTTCAGCCGAAAGTGTGTGCCAACAGAGTTGGGCTCGGGCAAGTCTGCACCAAAATAATTAATAAACCAATTTTAATTGCCGGTCGACCAAAGTTGAGGCTAAACTACAGGTATGATTTCTTAATTGCCAACTGCAGTCGCAGCTAGCCCCAAGTTAACGTTCAGAGCGTCGCCAAATTGTGGCCAACGTTTTGTCCTTGAGCCTTGCGGCACAATGCGGCCTCTTCTTATGGTTTATTGCGTCAGCAATGCTCGCAGGATGCTCGCCCGAGCAGACACAATGCCCCGACTCTGACCTCGTTGCATAACCAAAGACAACACAGCTGCGCAATTGGGCAACTGCGCACTTGACAATGCGACCTGCCTTTGACAGCCTCCAGTTAACGTCATTAACCAGTTTCTTGCATAAAGCCTGAACTGACTTTGGGCCGAGTTCGGGGCATATTGAATAACTCTGACGCAAGCCGAGTGTCAAAATGTAACTGAAACTCACAACTTGAAGTTCACTTAAAGAAAAAAATAATTATTTGTTATTCTGCTGCGTTTTAGTTAATCCAGATTGTATTTCATTTCTTAGAGGCTAAAAACTAATTTGAAACCCGCTTTTTCTCAGCAAGGATAATCAAAACTGAAACTCACTTAAAGAAAAAAATAATTATTTGTTATTCTGCTGCGTTCTAGTTAATCCAGATTGTATTTCATTTCTTAGAGGCTAAAAACTAATTTGAAATCTGCTTTTTCTCAGCAGCGATAATCAAGACTTAAGCTTAAGCTTAAGCTCGCAAAGATACAAATTCCTCAAACCGTTTCGTAGTGTAAAATTTCAGGCCTGAAATAACAATTATATAAACTATGAGCCAACTTTTGAGCCCAAATAGTTGACAATCTTACAAACGAAACCTAAAATAAAAAAGATTTTTTTTATGGCCTCTATTTGTCCGATTTGCTTACCTTTGTAGAGGCTATAAGAATGTTGTCATGAAATGTTTAATACACAAAAGATGACATCTCCAAATCAATAAAGTCTATGTTTTCCAGATCAACATTAACAGTCGAGTTGTTATGGCCACGTCTAGGTGAACTAGTCTCTCAGTTTTAAGGCTACACTCTTGAAACTTTCCGTGGGTCCGTCTTTCTGTTTCAGGCGGTATATATAGGTCGGAAACGGCCAGATCGGACAACTATATCATATAGCTGGCATAGGAACGATCGGTCGAAAAGTAGGTTCTCGTATTGAAAACTTTTTGCTCATTAAGATATTCTGACCCATCTCGGGATTTATTAGTTCTAGTATAATCCTATATATGTATATATCAAATCTTATTAACATCGCACCACTATATCATATAGCTGCTATAGGAACGATCGGTCGAACAGTAGATATGACAAAATATGGAAAATATATATATTTTTTTTATTAAATTCAGCATTTATGAGATTCACTATTTTCACATATCTGCAAAACGGAAATGTCTACAAGGGTATTAAATCTTCGGCGTGCCCAATATACCCTTACTTTCTAATTATCTGTGAAAAGAAAACAACATAATGAATAAAAAACAACAATCTTTTTTCAACACTTCAAGGTTAAGATTTCTTTAACTAAGAACCAAACACTTTTTATTTAAAAATAATTAAATTTAATGCCATAATGCATAGAAAAGGGATTAAAAAGTATACGAACTTGTGGGATCAATTAGGCATTGTTAATCATATATATAAAGAACCTGAGTTCAAACAAAAAATTTCACTTAAAAATAAATATAAAATGCGATTGGTGTTCATATTTCAAGCTAAATCCAAATCTTAAGCTAAATCTAAATTGCGCTCCTTACTCGAAATTAGCTGAAGTTAGTTTCAAGTCAGTTATTAAAGTCTTCAAGGTAAATATTAACCTAGTTAAGAGCGCAAATAAACATATGTATATAGTATAGATAGCCACGCAAAAAGGAAAACAATGAAAACTCAAAAGTATAACAACGGTAGTTAAAGTGAAAATGAAATACAATTTCCAAAGCTATCGATGTGGCAGGACAACTTAATACCCTTTAAGTGCGCCCTTTAATAGGTTAATCGCAATTTCCACCTGCTCGGTAAAAGTGCACAACAATAAAAATAATGGACATTTACTTTATTTTTTGTTCACTTTGTGTTTTTATTTTCTTGCTTTGTGGTGGCACGCAAAGGGCTTAAGCTCGCACGCTAACGCCCTGACCCCCCCCCCCCCCGCCCCGCCCCCTTCACTTGAGCAAGCACTTGAAATGGCTGGCAAAAAAAAAGAAAAATATAGTAAAAGTTTTTCATTTCCACCTACGCCAGTTGCATTTTGTTATTGGTGCTTTTGTGGAAAGCAAACAATTTTCCAGCCTGGGCCACATGGCGTATGCGTAATGTTCGCAATTCCTTTCGGGACGTGAGTGTGAGTGTGTGTGTGTGTGTGTGTGTGCGTGTGTTTGCTGGCAAAAATGAGGTCATATTTTGGCGCCGACATCGCCATCTTTGTGCCGTCTGCCAGCAATAGAAAAACCAGATACCATTTCAGACAATAAAACAGCAGCCAAAAGCCGAAGCAGCTGCAAGCAGCCAAATTGTGGCCAATCTTTGGGTAAAGGGGCCGGGTGGGGGGCGGGGCACTTTAAGGGCCGCAAAAGCATGTCAAAGACGCGCTAAAATGCCAACTGTGTGCGCTTGTATATTTTTGCTTGAAGGGATTTAACGCCTCGTTGAATGCAATTCAGTTAATTCACATTCGCTGAGCATTGGCTATAATTTTTATTGAGTTACCCGCTTTACACGCTTTCCTCGCTTTCCACGAGCGCCCTTTAACCTTGGGGGCGTGGCTGTGGCTTCGAGAACAGCAGCAGCAGTTATTTCGCTGACCCAGCCAATCCTTTGGCTACAGCAGTCTAGATACTGTGGTTTTTATACCCCTATAAACGTTTGTTAAAAGGGTATGCCATTTTTTTCTTTTTTTCAATAATAATAAATTTTTTGTGCTCTTAACAGAAATGTAAAAACAGTTAATTCAAATTTAGCAATTTGTAGTGTTGTAAAGTTAGCTAAATAAACGTTAATGCCTATCGATAACTAATCGATTACTGATAGGTTATCAATAGAGCTGTCAAGGCATTCGTCGTCAAAATTTACATTTTTCTGTATAGACAGGGTATCTTATAGTCGAGCGTACTCGTATAGCACAAGATTTAAATTCCTAGTGTTGTAAAGTTAAATAAATAATCGTTAGTACTCATCGATAACTAATCGATAATCGAT
>JAWNPB010000054.1:0-22610 GCA_035045355.1 Drosophila lacicola | reverse complement strand
AGGAGTTGGAAACAGAACTAGGAGTGGTCGAACTTACAATCAGTTAAATTAAACAGGCGAGTATAATGTTGGCATTATACTCATTTGGTAATATAAAATCACTTATCATATGCAACCCTGCTATGGATATTAAATCCACGATAGATTTATCGATAAAAATACAAGAAGCCGAAGCTCAGTTTTAAGCTAGAAGAGTCAATGAAAAGATGTGTTCGCTGTTGCTCGTTGTCTTTGAAATACATGTCGGAAAATGAACAATAATCATAAGTTTACGCTTGTTCACCAATTTCTCTAAATAAAATAATATGAACATAAAGAACTCAAGTGCTTGTGAAGACCATCGAATGGTCATCCCTACAAATTTGGTGTCAGAAGCGGGATAGAAAGAAATTGTGAAATTCGTAAATTGATTAACGAGTACAAACGTATGCAAGACTATTAATCGGAGCATAAAACGAAGCGGGTGCATGAAAATTCATCAAAATTCGAATGCCCTGGAAAAAATGGAAAAAGTCAAGAATCGTCTAGGATTAATGGCGACAGCGGCGAAGTATGCCTAGAGAGCTCTAGCAAGAGCGAGATAAACAGTCGTGTATTGCGTGACAGTGGTCGATAAGCGCAAGCGAGAAGGCGATATTTTAAATTTTGCGTAGCAAAGGCTGGATAGCGCAAAATTTTCACTTCGTGATTAAATAAGACGACAAACAGTCGTGTATTGCGTGACAGTGGTCGATAAGCGCAAGCGAGAAGGCGATATTTTAAATTCTGCGTAGCAAAGGCTGGATAGCGCAAAATTTTCACTTTGTGATGAAATAAGACGACAAACAGTCGTGTATTGCGTGACAGTGGTCGATAAGCGCAAGCGAGAAGGCGATGTTTTAAATTCTGCGTAGCAAAGGCTGGATAGCGCAAAATTTTCACTTCGTGATGAAATAAGACGACAAACAGTCGTGTATTGCGTGACAGTGGTCGATAAGCGCAAGCGAGAAGGCGATATTTTAAATTCTGCGTAGCAAAGGCTGGATAGCGCAAAATTTTCACTTCGTGATGAAATAAGAAGTTGCAGATCAAAGAGGCGAAGAGCGAAGAGCGCGGAATCTTTCAATAAACGAGCGTGTGACAGGAACGTGCGTCAACACGACAACGATGATCACAGGGTGTACCAAGTTGCAGATCAACAACAGAGTATGTTATTTCGTCATTATATGAAAATAATTAACTAGTTGTTGAGTAAAGAGTGTTAAATCAGTAAAAAATTTTCAAAGAATCAAATTATAACAAAGAAGAAATTAAGTGTAAGTAAAAGTATAAGTTAAGACAGACGAATATAATTATTCTAAAGTTGCTGAAAAAAAAAAACTAAAATTTGATTCATAAGAGTTTAATTACTTATACCATTAAGTTAAGTACATTGAATTGTTTATTTGTAAGACTCAATTTTAAGCATTGTGAAAAGCGAGCAACGACGATAACAAAATGAACAGAGACGAAATTTTGGCGTTAACAGTTAACGTATTAAAAGAAAAGTTATCGGCACTTAGTTTGGTAACCACAGGTAGAAAGCAAACTTTGCAAGACCGACTTTTAGAATATTATGGGTTGCAGGTTGACGATAATGAATCTGAGTATGACGATGCTGGATCGGCTCATACTCGTCAAAGCTCACCAATGCAGATAGTCCGAACAACGTTTACATTACGCGACATTGAAGATTCACTCTCGCAATTCAATGGGTCAAATCAACCAGCTGTTGAAAAATGGATTCATGAATTTGAAGATAACGCTTTGGCAGTGCAGTGGAACGACCTTCAGAAATTTATTTACTCAAAGCAATTACTAAAAGGTGCAGCAAAATTATTCGTGCGCAGTCAGCATGGAATTTCAGATTGGATATCTTTAAAGCAAGCGCTATTGGAAGAATTTGGGACGGTAGTTTCATCAATAGACGTCCACCGCATGTTGCGGAATAGGCGTAAGCGTCACGGTGAAGATTATATAGAATATCTGTATAGCCTTATGGAAATTGGCGGACCTCTTAACCTGGATGACTCAAGCCTGATAGAATATTTTATTGAGGGAATACCTGACTCGAGGAGTAACAAAAGTAATCTGTATCAGGCCAAGACTCTGCAGCAACTAAAAGAACAAATCAAGGTGTATGAGAAAATCCGTAGTAGTCGCCCTCAAGCGTCTAATACGGGTAGGATGCATAACGATACCGAAGAAAAGAAACCTGACCTGAATAAAGAACGAATTAAGAAATGTTTCAAATGCGGCGATCCATCACATCTAGCCAGAGAATGTAGACAGCCAATAAAATGTTACAAGTGTGCTCAACCAGGGCATAAGGCAGCTAACTGTTCAGAATCGCGTGCAGTGGAGAAGAAAGAAGGCAAAAATGCGAACACGATGATAAACAAGGCCAACAGTAGTGGAAAATGCATTTTTAAGGAGTTGTCTTGTAAGAACATATGCTTCTCTGCATTAATCGATACAGGCTGTGACCTCTGTCTGATACGCGATGATATCCTTAAAGAGCTAGGAAAAGTTGAACTGAATAATGAAAAACAGTGTCTTGTTGGCATCTGTAATAGTGAGCTAAATACACTGGGAAGCTTTGTCACTCAAGTCGAAGTTGATAATATCTTACTGGACATAAGCTTTCATGTTACGAGCAGAGACGACATCCAATACTCAGCTGTAATAGGAAACAGCGTATTGAAGCAAGCGGACTTAATAGTATCGGAAAATTTTGTAGAATTTCGACCCAAAGTGAAGGACAATGCAAACAAGAGAGTAATTGACAAGACATCAACAATAACAGAAGATACTGTCGAAAATAAGAAGCCAGACATAGAGCTTTTACAAGAATTCAAAGATGTATGTTTTTTTGCAGAAAATCAGGAGGCTGAGATCGATCTATATCACTTAGAAAAACCTGTTGCAGACGCAGTTCAAGCAATAATTAAAAACTATTCACCTGAAATGAAGAAGAAATGTCCAATTGAAATGAAAATTTTGTTAAATGATGAGCGTCCAGTTTTCGAACGCCCAAGGCGCATATCACATGCGGACAAGTCTATTGTCGATTCGCAAATCAAAACTTGGCTAGAAGAAAAGATCATACAGCCAAGTACATCGGAGTATGCATCTCCTGTTGTCCTCGTTCCGAAAAAAGATGGTACCAAAAGATTGTGCTGTAACTACAGGCGTTTAAACGAAAAGATCGCGAGGGACAATTTTCCAATGCCCTTAATAGACGATGTGATTGAGAGATTGCAGGGCCAAAGTGTGTTTACTACACTTGATCTCGCAAACGGATTTTTTCATGTTCCAATTGAGCCAAATTCGAGAAAATTTACATCATTTGTAACAAGTGCAGGGCAATATGAATTCCTGTTCGTCCCTTTTGGAATATCGAACTCCCCAGCTGTATTTTCCAGATTCATTCATGCAATTCTTGTAGATCTGGTACAGGATGGTACAGTCGTAACGTATATGGATGATCTTATAATTCCCTCCAAGGATATAGATGAAGGTATCCAAAAGTTAAAGCGCGTACTGGACAGAGCAGCAGAGTTTAACTTGCGTATTAAGTGGAGCAAATGCCAGTTTCTCATGAAGGAAGTTGACTTTTTAGGGTACGTTATACAGGGAGGCACAATAAGACCATCTGTAAAAAAAACCCAGGCAGTTCAAAATTTTCCTATACCGCATGACCGAAAGAGTTTGCAGCGTTTTCTCGGATTAACATCGTACTTTAGGCGCTTTGTAGAAGACTATGCGCTGATAGCCAAACCGCTCTCCGATTTGTTACGGAAAGACGTGCAATTTAAAGTTGATGAAGAACAACTCGTCGCATTCAGGCAATTAAAATCAGCATTAGTTAGTACTCCAGTATTGCGATTATATAATCCGAAAGCCCAGACTGAAGTGCATACGGACGCCTCAATGAATGGCTATGGTGGTGTACTCTTGCAAAAAGACTCGGACGATCAATTGTTGCATCCAATTCAATATTTAAGTCGAAAAACAAAACCCTCAGAAGAGAAATATCATTCTTATGAGCTTGAGGTGCTGGCTATAGTCGAGGCCTTGAAAAAGTGGCGCGTTTACTTACTTGGCATAAAATTTAAGATTGTGACCGACTGTAACGCTTTCGCTTTGACCATGAAAAAACGTGGAGATATTCCATTGAGAGTCTCGCGTTGGGCACTCTTCCTTCAAGATTTTGACTGCAGTATTGAGCATCGAAATGGCAGCAAAATGAGGCATGTTGATGCTTTAAGCCGCGTATCCTGTCTTATGCTTGAAGACTCACTGCAGCACAGATTGCAGCAAGCACAAGCGAGAGATGATTGGGTCCGAGCTGTGCTAACTGTTTTGGATTGTAGCACATACGAAGATTTTTATGTTAGGCATGGTATTTTATACAAGGATCCCATCAAGGAACTTATAGTAGTACCATCGCTGATGGAAGACGAAATCATAAGAATTGCACACAAGCAAGGGCATTTCTCAGCGAAACGAACTCAAGAAGCAATCGAGAAGACATTCTATATTCCGCAGCTATCGTCAAAAGTACCAAAAATTGTAAAAAGTTGCGTAGAATGCATAATATCTGAGAGCAAATCAGGCAAGAAAGAAGGGTTTTTGGCACCAATTGACAAAGAAGACAAGCCCTTAGGCACGTACCATGTGGATCATGTCGGTCCAATAGAACAGACAAGTAAAAACTATAACTATATTCTAGTGATAGTCGATGCGTTTTCAAAATTTGTTTGGCTCTATCCAACAAAAAATACCACCGCAGAAGGAGTTGTAGATCGACTAAGACGGCAGGCAGCAGTGTTTGGAAATCCTAAGCGCATAATATCAGATAGGGGTGCAGCTTTCGTTTCAAACTTGTTCAAGGAGTACTGTGAAACAGAAGGTATACAGCATCTTACGATAGCTACAGGAGTTCCAAGAGGAAACGGCCAGGTAGAACGTATCCACAAAATCGTAATACCAATGTTGTCTAAACTATGTCGTGAAAATCCTTGTAGCTGGTATAAGCATATTGATATCGTTCAACAAACAATCAACAGTACGCCGCCAAGAAGCACTAAAGTTTCACCATTTAGATTGTTGACTGGTGTGGAGATGAAACTTAAAATAATATCGGACTTGCAAGAACTATTAGAAGAAGCTGCTATAGAGGAGCTAAGTAACGAAAGAGAAGAAGTTCGTAAAGAAGCGCGGCAAAATATAGCAAAAATACAGCAGGAAAACCGAAAATCTTTTAATAAACATCGCAAAAAAGAGTCCAATTATAAAATAAACGAACTTGTAGCCATTAAGAAAACACAGTATGGTACTGGTTTAAAATTGAAACCTAAATTCTTTGGTCCATATAAAATAGTAAAGATTCAAAACCATGGTAGATATGACGTAGAAAAGGTAGGCGACCACGAAGGTCCAGGGAAAACTACAACTGTAGCAGAATACATGAAAAAATGGGAGCCAAATGCTAATTTAACAGAAAATTCGTCATTCGGGTCGAATGAAGAGTCAGGATGGCCGAGTGTAGGAGTTGGAAACAGAACTAGGAGTGGTCGAACTTACAATCAGTTAAATTAAACAGGCGAGTATAATGTTGGCATTATACTCATTTGGAAATATAAAATCACTTATCATATGCAACCCTGCTATGGATATTAAATCCACGATAGATTTATCGATAAAAATACAAGAAGCCGGAGCTCAGTTTTAAGCTAGAAGACTCAATGAAAAGATGTGTTCGCTGTTGCTCGTTGTCTTTGAAATACATGTCGGAAAATGTACAATAATCATAAGTTTACGCTTGTTCACCAATTTCTCTAAATAAAATAATATGAACATAAAGAACTCAAGTGCTTGTGAAGACCATCGAATGGTCATTCCTACATATATGTTGGCTTGCAATAAATTACAGTAGTCCATATCCTTTTTCGCGAGGCACAACTTTATATTACCAGAACATTTGGAGTGGGAAGCCGAGAAGGCATAATGTGTGAAGCAATAAGGAGCGATTAACAGGCTTCTTTTTCAACAGCCCTTAATGATTCACGTACTGACTCCCGTTTATGGACACCTTGTTGCCATAGGTTATCAAGTATGACCCTTTGACGATGCCATCGTTGATGATAACGATTCCATCGTCGACAAGGGCTACTGGGTCCAGGATGGCTCCTACATTGCGTGACGGTTCCAGGAACCAGCTGCTGGGCGCAAATGGGTGTAGAGAGCTTCTTTCACAAGGTGGTATCCACGGCTTTGTCACATTCATCAATGGCGAAGATGCCCGTACTACTACGGAGAACGGGGTAAACGTTAATCTTTATACACACTAATTTTGGGTAAAGGTATTTAATTAGAAAGTATGAAATTTTGCTATTACGGAATACCTTAATATAGGCTACTTATATGATATCTGCTCAACTTACGTTGATGGGACTTTCATTGGTCACTTCTTTAATATTGACATCGTCCAAAATAGCAGGGCTAATTATATTTATTTTTGATAAGGTGATTGAAAAAATTAAATCTTCCAGCTGTTTATTATTATTTACTTTTTGAAAAACTGTTTCGCACCAATGCGTTGCATCTATATCAGTTGATTTTTAGGGCACACGTTTTTATCTTTTACTCTAGTATAAGGCAAATACAACGTCAAAAGATCACATAAAAAAGATCCTCGCAACAGACCTCGGACATATAGAAACGCTGGTAGCCACTTTGCGGGAACATAATTGACAAGCTCGCAGCTTAAATATATAAGCCTTAAAAGTAATTTCCCGAGCCCCAGACTACGACTATTGGGAATAGGGCCAGTTGATAGGCTTGGAGAACAGACAAATAGAAATAAATTCAAAAATCAATACCATTCTTAATGAAATCAGAAAAAGCCTCAGTGCGATCCAAACATCAAATGATATAGGTGCAGACCACTTGAACTAAACAAATTAGAAAACAAAAAAGAAAATTAAAAATGCATTTATCATCTGGAAAATCTAATTCTTTTAATCACCTTTTCAAAAATAATTATAGTCAGCAGTGCTATTCTGGTCGATGTGAATGTTAAAGATGTGACCAATGAACGTTAGTTATGATGAACTTTAGTTAAGCAGACATTATAAGAGGGTCTCATATAAAGGCATTGAAAAACGGACATATTATACCCACCTTATATCCTATTATTACTGAAAGTTCGCTTCTCAGCGGCCTTAACGCAATCAAGCCGGATACTCACTGAGCCTTTTTGGTGTTCCCGCTTGTGTGCTCAGGTACTGTGATGCAGCACTATGTAAACCTGCCTTAAAACTTTTTGCATTGCCTGTAAATTCTTCAACTCCATAAGAAATGGAGTAAATTCTAGGTAAATCCGATATACGTACAACTTTTGAATCATGACATCTCAACTGCATCCTTAATTTAGCTCTATTTTTTCACCATATCTGCATGGGCTCGTCAGTTTTCTTCACTTGTAATTGATGGCTTTTTAGAAAAGAATGCAGACTGACGTCAGCTCAAGTGATTTAAGTAAGGTTTTCGACTCCGTAAATCACTCCTGCCAGCTTCAGAAGTTATGCCTTCTCGGCTTCCCAGTCAATATTATGAGCTCGATCTAAGAGTATTCGCCTAACAGAACCCAAAAGGTTTTTTTTCCGATATTCGTTTTCTAAACGTATTCTGGTGACTTCCTTCTGGTAGTCTTCTTGACCCGATACTCTTTACTATTTTTATTAATGACCTTCCTTCGCTACTGTCTCACTCTTGAGTAGTAATGTATGCAAATGATATGAAATTATGCCTTGCATATAAAGATATGGCATCATGGAATCTTTAACAAGCCGTTGGTGCCTCTTAGTCTTGGTGGCAAGTCACCCTGTTAAATTGAAACTGTTGGAAATGTAAGGTAATGACTTTCTAGCGAAGCTCTCCTCAAATGGTTTCTGACAACCTTGATAGCTTACCGCTCGAGCGTGTTAACAGTACCATTATTTAAGTTAATGATCGAGGTGTCATTCTTGATCATAAACTTAAATTCGACTGTCATGTTACGACCGTGGTCAATAAGGCCAGAATTATTTTGGGGTTCATCAAGCGATGATCAAAGGAGTTTGACGAACCGTACACGACAAGAACCCTTCATATAAATAGCTATTTACTAGCGGGTATTACCCGTCTTGCCCGTGGCAAGTTTTGTTATAAAATAAAAATAATACAAATAATATTAAATATATTCCCCGCATTTACTATCCACGAACTTTCATAGAATCGTTTACCGGCAATTTGCCACAATCTGGAATGGAATTTCTAAAATCGCTGAAAGAAATGTTGATTAAGTTCTTTTGGAGGGCTTCGAATGTAAGTCTGAGGGCGATGGGACTAAACTTAAAGCTGCACCCAAAAAATCTTTGACCCGCATTTTTCCCTGAGGAAGCTTTGATTTTGCGAAAAATGTGAAGCACGTCTCAAATGATTTTTCATACAGATCCTTGGAAATTTATTTGAGCGCGAAACGTCACTCACCATATCGTTGACCCCCATTTCCACCAAGGAGGGATGGACTTCCCAAAAAGTGGGAAATACTCCTCTAATGAATTTGAACAAAGATATTTGAAAATGAGCTTGAGGGCGATCGGATGTTAAACAAAAAAGTTTCATACAAACGTTTTTCGCGATTTTTTCACACATGCGGGTGGAATTTCCTTAAACCCTGTCTTAACGTCCACCTTTATCGCATAAGATAACTACAGTGAACATTTTAGCCTTCTTGCTCTTACGGTTTGGGCTGTGCGTTGATCACCAATCAGTCAGTCAGGACAAACAGTTTTATATATAGAGATATATATGTCAGAGTAGAGAAATCACTTCCTTTGCAATTAGGCATACTGGCAGCACAGTAAGACCAAGTGTAGTTGTAGTCTCCAAAAATATTATATTCTCAAGATCACGTCCGTTCACCATGACTTTTAGGGTAAATTTTTAGCAAGCACTGCACCTACATATGTAGATCAAGTGACTGATCACTTAACTAATTTTATGACCAGCGGAAATTTGTTGTCAAAATTAAAATCTTTAAAATATTCAAATATGCCGAATTAAAAAAAGGACCGATTATACATTTATAGTATTAATAACTTTATTATCTTATAATATTAAGCTTTTTCATATTTGACGTTGACGATATTACCAGTTAACCACTTACAATTCTTTCTTATTAAAATTAAAATAAACTGATTGAGCATGTTTTTCCTGTGCTCAAGACATGGGTGAACGGCAGAAAACCAGTCCACATATAAACTTGCGTTTGTAGCAGAGATGCAGGACTTAACTGTATATTTTTATACTGTGAACCAATTAAAATTGGGTAAAAAGGGTATAATGTATTTGTGCAAATGTATTTAACAGGCAGAAGGAAGCATCTCCGACCCCATAAAGTATATATATTCTTGATCAGCATCAACAGCCGAGTCGATCTAGCCATGTCAGTCTGCCAGTCCGTCCGTCCGTATAATTGAACGCAAGGATCTCAGAACCTATATGCAAGAGACTTGAAATTTTAGCTTTAGGTCCTCCTAGTCCCCGCGCAGATCGTTTGTTTGTTTCGCAGTTTGTTTCCGTTATTCGATAACTTGCCCATTTCCAAATAATCGATAAAAATCGATATCGAAATCCTGTTTTTGGAGCAGTTTTGGTAAATAATATGAGCTAGAGTCGCCAAACTTAACATATAGATGCTAGAAAAGTATATATATATCAAGTATCTTTCATTTTATGGCTATCGCCACCTCCCCCTTACCACTACAAAGCTATATATCAAGTTAATAAACCAACTTGTATTGCCCACTAATTTAAGCCACAATTAATGCAATTAATAAAAACAATTGAGAATACACAAATATTCTATATTCTATTCTACAATAGGATGTACTGTCGAACATTTTATTAAGATCGGTTAAGAAACACAAAAATTAAGTGCGCACGTGTTAGCAGCAGCTAACGCAAATTCCAAGAATTTCTGTATACATGTACACACATGCATTCATGCGCGTCTGCTTTAAATTCTATCAACAGTATTGCTATTTTAATCGGTTTTTTCTGATTAAAACTTAATTATTGGTGTGGCTTTTGAGTAGAGGCGGCGGCAAGTGGTGCAGTTAGTTGCGATTTCGAACACTGCCAAGGAAACAATTTTTTTTTTTATATTAATTTTCTTTATTACTACTAAAGCAATCGAGTGCGTAGCGCGAGCTGCATTTGGTGTTGGAAAAAGAGGGTTCAGGGTATCCCCTAGTCGGGAGCTCCCGACTAGAACCTCTTACTTGTTTTAAAATAGATATTTGAGGCTTTTACCGAAAATTCGCTTGATAACGTTGAAGTAAACTTTTATAATTGAAAAAAAATTATCAGAAGGGGCTTTAAGCTTAAGACTCTGATTTACAAAGCCAACATTTTTATGGAGTATCAAATACTCCGAAGAAGATTGCATTTCCTTGCTTTCTTTCAAAAGATTAGCACATATTTCGCAGTCATGCTTTTGTAATAGCCTGTACAAAAGATAACCAGCAAAATACCGCAATGCATTTTCATTAAAAGCGTGCCGCATGTTGGCAATTGTTTCTTCCAAAGATAATGCCACTTCGGACTCCTTATCTGAAGAGATCGTATCCTCTTCGATAAAAGAATTTGCGGTAAAATGGGCATTCGATTTAGATAGGTGTAATCGACAGTCCTTTATGACATTGGCTAACATAACATTTTCATCCGGTACACAATTCCCAGATACTGAAGCTGATGTCAATATTTTCATTGATAGCATTTTTTACATTATTATATTAAATTCAAACATTGTTGGATAAGTATTTGTAGCTTTTTCTAGGGGGTCTTGACTTAGATTGGAAGTAGCAACAAAATAAATATTGGGGTTTTCCTTTCAAAGACTTTCCGCTAAAGAAATTACGGATGAGATATTTGAGCTCTTAAAAATAGAATATCATTGTTTTGAGGTATTCATGGACAACATTATGTTTTCGTAAGGCAGAGCTATACGGATTCATATTAAGGCAATCGAAAAGTCTGTTAACTTTTTCAATAAATGTTGCCGTGGCTGCAGAACTTTTCCGAATAAGCCTCCAGAATCAATTACTGTTCTAATTGCAGCCCTGACACTATGGCTAAAAACCTTAGTGGCATACTTTACTTTTATTTATTCGAAACAATTTGGGCTTATATGCTTAAAAGTCAATTTGGGGCAAAGACGCGGTAAATTTGTTCTTACGATTTCGAACAATTGTCTTATTATAAGCCACGAAACTATGCCAACTGGTGTAGTAAGATCGCGTAATATAATTATATTTCTAAGCGATTTCAAAAGATGGGGAGAATCGAATATAACGAAAATTTCTTTGCCATTGACTCTAAAGCTAGGCTTCTTGAAATCAATACCTCACCTTTTGAAAGCCGCTTTATGATTAAAGCCCTGGTCACAAGCAACGGCTCTCACGTTAAGTCCTAGAGTTTGAGAAAGTCCAATATTAGACTCAATTTTTTCCTTAGGGAATATTTTGCATATTTTATCCCATTTGCAGAAAAAGTGTAGCTTAAGACATATTTCCAATATTCAAAAAGCCCCTAACAAGGAAAACACAGACTTGCTGTCCTAACAACTTTTTTTTTTAACCCCATCATTTTCAAATTCTTGAATCTCATCAAGTCATGCATTGTTTTGCAGTTCTCGTTTACTTTTCACCTCATCTAACACAAGAATATCATCTTTTCCCTTTTCACTCATTTTGCTAACTATGTCCTGTAAGTTTTCTAGCATGTCGGGATTAAATTCCGGGGTGAAATTTTTAAACAGCGCCCATCGAGATATACTTTTTTTGAAGGAAGTCTTAAATTTAGGACGTCCCGTAAGTAATCATATAATAAATGTTTATATTTTGTGTGACTTTCCTTTCTGCGCTGTTATAAAATCGCGAACATTTAAGAAGCATTTTGCATAGAATTTTCGCTTCGTCATAAACATGAGGCATATTTGTTATTGCTGTGCAAACATTTTTAGATATATTCGGTTTCTGAAATCTTAAAGACATACCTCGTCTACTTGGGACAGTTTTTTAAAGAAAAACCCTCCTTTTTAACTTTTCAAAACTTTCCTATGTCTTTTTTAGATCAAGCATCATCTTATAATATTTTTTTCTATAATATGTATCATTTTGTTCTCTCTCCGAAGCATTTAAATCTATTAAGCTAGTGTGACTGTCTAGGTCTTTCCATAATTGATTTTTGCGATTATCTTTGAAACTTAATAAATTGGCTATATTTATATCTTCGGCACTTTCATATTGAGAAACGACGGCGGGATATTGGTTTCTAATATATTCTCTACAACATTTTCCTGCTTATTAAGGTCATCGATAGTCGAATGCAACAAAGTGTTTTCGGACAAGTGTAATGTGGGAACTGCGTTCCCTTTTAACTAAGCTTTGCCAAAATATTTGTGTTCAAAATGCATGTCACATATTCTAGCCTTGTTTCGCGGCAAATTCGAGTCAAAATTAAACAATTTAACCCATTTGTTAAAATAAAATTCGTTTGAAGGAAACGAAAACAATCTCACTGGGAAATTTTGTGTACGTTTCCTATAACTCCTACGACATGATGGGACTTTGCACTTAGCTCCGTTTATTTTCCACTCTTTTCTGTCAGTTTTGGGTTTAACACGCACAGATTCATTAACACTTTTTGGCTCAGCCATAGTCTTTGTTAACATTTTAAAATTTTATGAATTTTTGCACATAGGTAATAATTAGAGAAAACACTGAAAATCACTCGATAACACCGCTCGATTCCGAAGTTTACTGTCAACTAAACCAGTGCCTGTCCTGGAACTGTCAGGAAGTCCAATTTTTAGAATTTTTTAAACAGTGTTTTGGATTTCCTAGATGAAAAATTTCAGTAGAAGATCTTATTATACCATAAAATATTTGTGTATTCTCAAAATGTCAATTGCATTTAAATAGTGGCTCAATTAGTTAGGTAATACAAATTGGTTTACTGACATGATTTATAGCTTTATTGTGGTTGCGGGGAGGTGGCGATAGCTATATAATGAAAGATACTTGATATATATTTACTATTCTAGAAGCTACATGTCAAGTTTGGTGACTTCAGCTCTTATTATTTAGCAAAATTGCTAAAAAAATAGGATTTCGATATCGAAACAAACTTGATCTGCGCGGGGACTAGGAGGACCTACAGCTAAAATTTCAAGACTCTAGCTCTTATAGGTTCTGAGATCCTTGAGTTCATACATACGGACGGACGGACGGACAGACAGGCGGACATGGCTAGATCGACTCGGCTATTGATGCTGATCAAGAATATACATATATACTTTATGGGATCGGAGATGCTTCCTTCTGGCTGTTACATACATTTTCACAAATACATTATACCCTTTTTACCCATTTTCAATGGGTTCAGGGTATAAAAAGAAGGGCGCGCGTCAGACGCGTGCCAATAATGATATTTTATTTTGCGCCCATGATCTGCCCATTCACACACATTTGTGTGTGTGTGTCTGTGTGTACACGTCGAAAATCAGAAATCGCAAAATATTGCCAAATTTGAATCGGACAGGCAGGCAGGCACTAACAGGCACACAAGCGCATTAATGGTTCTATACATATAAAAAATGTGCAATTACATTTTTACTTGTGCGGACACATACAAATTAACCAATTAGTCGCTACTAATTGGAAAAAAATATTTTTAAAGTGGGAGGCTGAAGGTTTTATTTTTTGAATCCAAGATTAGAACTGAAGTACAATTGTGAACTTATGCTGCAAGTCAGCTATGGTTATGATAAAGCTTATTCTCTTAAAGCTCAAAAACTCGCGGTGATCTTATGCTGCGAATCAGCTGTGTTTAGGCTAAAGATTCTTTCCTAAAAGCTTAAAAGCCACCCCCGCGGCTTGCGTAAGCTAGACGCTTGGGTTCATGTTTACGTTCGCCATTGCGATCGAGAGACTGGGTCTTTAGTTTACGTTATGAATTGCGCATGAGAATACGAATCTTTAGTTTACGTTATGAATTGCGCATGAGAATATGGATCTTTATGTTAAGTGGTTGCGCTGTTGTGTTTATGTTAGAGCCGGGAATCTGGATATTTATGTTAGCAGAGCCGCAGCTGCGCGTTAAGTGGACGTAATGATTGAAACGGGTCTAATAAGTCTGAAAGGGCTAAGTAATTGGGATAGCGACTTATACCGAAATTTTGTTTATGAGTGCAATAAGAATTGCCTTGCGGGCTGGGTGATAACTTACACACACAAATATTTAAACGGTACCTAGACATAAAGAGAGCATTGAGAGCACTGAGAGTAAGTGCGTGCAAGATAAAAATAAACAGCGATGCCGTTCTATCGCACAAATCATATGAAAGAGAGCAAGCCAAAACATTTTCCTGTAGTGTAAGCGAATAAAAGACTTCATATGTATATCTTAATCATTTTTTGGACCAGATGTCACCGATTCTTTAGTGCCCACATTTCTTCTACGGTATGTCCCATCTATATGCTCTTTGGTTAGTGGTAATACATATGTAAATACATACTATACATACATAAATGCTACCACTAACAGCTGGCTACTCGTTCCGCGCGGACGGACAAACAAACGGACATGACTAGGTCGACTTGGCTATTGATGATGATATTGAATAAATATACTTGCTATCTGTTACATATATTTGCACTAAAACATTATAACTTTTTTACCCATTTTGAAAAGGTTCAGGGTATAAAAAAATAGTTCCTTCAACAGGGCTCAAACCCGGTACAGTTCGCAACTCTTGCATCCGCCTCCCCTCGATAACCATAGCTCATACACACAGCACAGAAAAATAACAATGACACTTGTAAGAAGACCCATACGTATGTTGTGTGTTTACATGTACATAGAAACTCTTGAAATATGTGTTAGTTGCCGCAAGCACGTGTCAATGTAGGCCACACGTTAACTTAAAAAAAACTGTTTCTAAACCGATATTGATACACTTTTCAGTGGAGCTTATTGTGCTATAGAATATTCGTAGGTATACTCTCAAAAAGACAATTGCATTTAAACTTTAATTTAAATTTGTGGGCAGTCCAAATTCGTTTATTTAATTGATTGATAACTACGTAGCGGCAGCTTTTACCCACTATTTGGGTTCATTCCCTCGATGGGACTAGAATTCGTAACAGATCACTCTACTTACCGCCGCCTCTACTCAACAGCCAAAACAACAACTATCATCTTTAAGAACAAGTAAGAGGTTCTAGTCGTGAGCTCCCGACTAGGGAATACCCTGAACCCTCTTATTCCAACACCAAATGCTGCTCGCGCTACGCGCTCGTTTGCTTTAGTAATAAAGATAAATTAAAAAACAAAAGTTCCCTTGGCTGGGTTTGAACTCGCAACTGACCATATTCTTGCTGCCGCTTCTACGCAACAGCCACACCAGTCAAAAAAAAAATAAACACAAATAGTTTCCTCGGTAGGGTTCGAACTCGTACCTGACCGCGCTACTTTCCGCCGCCTCTACTCAATAGCCACACCAATAATTAAGTACTAATAAAAAAAAAAAACGAATTAAAATAGCAGCACGAAAAAACAATACAATTGCATTTAAATTGTGGGTTAATTAGGTAGGCAATACAAATTGGTTTACTGGCATTATTTATAGCTTTCAGGTAAAGATACTTGATATATATATACTATTCTCGAAGCTACATGTCAAGTTTGGTGACTCTAGCTTATATTATTAACCATTAAAATACTAAATATACTAAGCATAATTATTGTACCAACACCAAATGAAGTTCGCGCTCGGTTGCTTTAGCAGTAATTAAAATACATTTTTCAAAAAAAGTTCCCTCAGTAGGACTCAAACTGGTACCAGACCAGAGAATGTGTGTGTACATTTATACCGAAATTCTTGCAATTTGCGATTTGTAAATTGTGGCTTGAATTGGTAATACAAATTGAATATTTACTTGTTTTATAGCTATGTGGTGGTAGCGGGGAAGTGACGATAGCTATAAATTGAAAGATAATTGATATATAAACATATACTATTCTAGAAGCTACATGTCAAGTTTGGTGACTCTAGATCTTACAACCTTAGGCATTTTGCTCAAAATATAGGATTTAGGACAGACGGACATGGCTAGATCTACTCTGCGTATTAATGCTGATCAAGAATATATATACTTTATGGGGTCGGAGACGCTTCCTGCTGCCTCCTTCATACACTAGTCGGCATATATGTATATGTTGACATAGCATGCATCAGTTTCTTTTTCAACTTATAATTATAACAATTTTTCAATTATAATATTGATTTGTTTTATATAAAACTTAAAAGAAACAAATTAGAGGTTCTATTCGAGAGTTCCCGACTAGGGGATACCCTGAGCTCTCTTATTTCAACACCAATTGCAGCTCGAGCTACGCGCTCGTTCGCTTTAGTAGTAATAAAGATAAATTTAAAAAAAAGTAAGAGGCTCTAGTCGGGAGCTCCCGATAGGGAATACCCTGAACCCTCTTCTACCAACACCAAATTCAGCTCAGTAATAAAAAAATATTAAAAAAAAACTATTTTCTTGATAGGTCTCGAACTCGTAACCATACTCTTTGCAAACGCCTCTACTCAACAGCCTCAACAGCAAAAAAAAAAACAAAATTAGTTTCCTCGGTAGGGTTCGAGCGCGCACCAGACCTCAGTAACGGCCGCCGCCTATACCCAACAGCTACACCAATAATTGCGTCTTATTGAGAAGAAAACGGATTAACATAGCAGCATAGAAAACAATACATCCGCAATTGCCATGCTGTTGATAGAATTCAATAATGACGCGTATGAATGTGTGTGTGTACATGTACATACATAGAAATTCTTGCAATTTTCCCTGGCTGTTGCAGACATGAGGTCATTCAAAACACGTTTTAATTGTGTTTCTTAAACAATTTTCATGAAATTTTCAGTAGAGCTTATTGTGCTATAGAATATTCGTATATTCTTAAAAAGACAATTGATTTAAAAATGTAGCTTAAGTTGGTGGGTAATTCAAATATATTTGATTTATTGCTACGAAGTGGCTTTTAACCATTTTTTATGGGTTCAGGGTATAAAAAAATAGATCCCTCAATAGGACTCGAACACGCGACAGACCACCCCTACCCAACAGCCACACCAAGAATTGAGTATCAGTTAGAAAAAACGGATTAAATAGCAGCACAGAAAACAATACAAACTCAATGCTGTTGATAGAATTCAAAGAAGACGCGCATGAATGTGTGTGTGTATACAGAAATTCTTGGAATTTGCGCCAGCTGTCGCTGACACGTTGGCAGCCAAATCACATAACTTTTGTGTTTCTTAAACGATCTTAATGCAATTTTCGACAGTATATCTTATTCTTATATCTTATCTTATCTTATCTCAAAAAGTCAATTGCATTTAAATTGGTTGGCAATACAAATGGGTTGTTAACTTGATTTATAGCTTTGTGGTGGTAACGGGGAGGTGGCGAGAGGTATAAAATGAAAGATACTGATATATATATACTATTCTAGAAGCAACATATCAAGTTTGGTCACTCTAGCTCTTATTATTTACCCAATTTGCTAAAAATAAACAGGATTTTGATATCGATTTTTATCGATTGCTTAGAAACGGAGTAGGTAATCGACTAGCGGAAACAAACTCGTACTGCTCGTGGACTAGGAGGACCTACAGCTAAAATTTCAAGTCTCTAGTTCTTATAGGTTCTGAGATCCTTGCGTTCATATATACGGACGGATGGACAGACGGACATGGCTAGGTCGACTCGGCTGTTGATGCTGATCAAGAATATATATACTTTATGGGGCCGGAGAAGCATCCTTCTGCATGTTACATAAATTTGCAAAAATACATTATAACCTTTTTACCCATTTTCAATGGGTTCAGGGTATAAAAAAACAAGTAAGAGGTTCTAGTCCAGTGCTCCCGACGAGGGGATAGCCTGAACTCTCTTATTCCAACACCATTTATAATCGAACACGTAACTGACTGCATTACTTTTCGTCGACTCTACTCAACAGGCACACCAATAATTAAACCTTAATGAGAAACAAACGAATTAAAATAGCAGCACAGAAAATAATACAATTGCGATTGCACTGCTGTTGATATAATTCAAAGCAGACGCGCATGAATGTGTGTGCGTACATGTATACAGAAATTCTTGGAATTTTTACTTGCTGCCGCGGATACGAGGAAAGCCAAAACACGTGTAAGGCGGCCACTAAGGTAGCCACCCCTCAGTTCATAATTACAGTTATAGTCTTTAAAGTAACAAAAGCCTACTTGGTCACTGTAACTTTTGTATGATTTAGTGTTTGTGTGCATTTCAGTGTTGTTAAATTATTATTTACAACACAGTGTTGTGAAACCAGATTTCACCTATTATTTCAACACTCAATATTCCAACACAAAAGATACATTGACCATTTTTAATTATAATTGTTATTGTTAAAATACAGTTTCTTCTAGAACAAGTTGCGTATTCTGGAAACAATATTAATGATCCACATTTATCTAGAAATACCTTAATCGGATCATGGCCTTATAATAATTATACGAAATTAGAACAAATTTAGTTTATTGCAAAAAAAAAATTAGTTTGTGAGACCCAATTCGTTTCTGAGGGTCACAAATCTGGAAGCAGGCAACGGCTTTGTCAGGATATCGGCCACTTGGTTCTCTGTAGAAATATACTCAAGAGTGATTAGTTTATTTTCAATTTGTTCTCTTGAGAAATGGTACTTTATATCAATATGTCTTGATGATCTTGTGGCATGTGGAATTATTGGCTATACTCATGCAACCCTTATTATCTTCTAGAATTTTAATGGCCCACTTAATTCAAATTGTATACTAGATATCAACGATTTAAGCCATAGAGCATCTCTATTTGCTTCAAACAAAGCCATATATTCTGCTTCAGTAGAAGAAGCAGCCACTAAGTTCTGATCTATGTGTTCCAACACATTAGATATCTAGTTGCACTTTTTCTATCAGACTCATTTCCGGCCCAATCAGAATCAACTTATCCAGTTATGCTTTCTTTAAGTATTAACACCTTTACCCTTTATATACCTTAACACTCTTTTAAGACATTGCCATAACTCTTGACTATTTTTTATCTGCGCAATATATTTCTACATGGCGCCCTACATTGAACACCAAAATTCAAAGCAATATAATTGAGCTTACTTGGTAGTGGTGTACTAACTGAATTACATTCATTTTTTAAACTTCTTTAGAATATTACTAATATATGCAATATATACTGACTGACTATTATGTCTTTCTACTTTTATTCCTATTAAATGTGTTATTTCACATATGTCTGTCATCCTAAAAATTACTCATCAATGAATCGTTATTCTCAGATTTGCAATAACCAAATCCTCTACGTACAAAATGCACGTAAATATCTTTCATTATATCCCCTTTATCAAAAAGATAGATGCATCGATCTTCATCTGAATTAAAACAGCCCATTCCGTTTAAAGCTTTTTCAAAAACCTCAAATCCATAAATTGACTTATTTAACTTGCAGACTTTTATAAACCTTCAGGAATACTCAGATTTCCTCTTTTAAAATACCAGTTAAGAATGCAGTTTTACATCCATATGGTGCCCTTTATATTAAATTGGTTTTGCAATTTATAGAATAAATCTAAAACTAGATATTCTTGCAACTGGAGCAAATGTCTCAACGTGGCCTATAGATACTCCTGTGTGAATTCTCGAGCTACTAGTCTGGCTTTATATTTAACTGTAAAACCCCACTTCCAATCAACTATGTTTTTACCCCAAGGCTGCTCTAACAAAGTCCTTGTTCTATTAAAATTAATGAGAATCTAATTTTTCTTTAATGGTTTCGTCCCATTTAGCTCGGGCACTTCTATTTTTTTACAATATAAGTAACTGGAATACTATAACAAAAATGTGCGCATTCACTAAGCAACTGTTTAAAGATCTATATGAAGCCTGTAACCTTTCAGATTCGTCTTTTTTCAATCTCATTCCAGGCAATTTTTCACCAACCCATTCAGTTTAACTGGCATTGTCACTAGGCTGTTTATCTGATATTTTACTATCGATTTCCTCTTCCGTAATCTCATTCCGGAAATATGACTCTTTCATTCGAATCTATTCGTTGTTGTACCACTAGGCTGTTTATATTATCTGATATTTTATATTATCTGATATTTTACTATCAGATTTCTTCTTCCGTACTCTCATTCCGGAAATATGACTCTTTTATTCGAATCTATGTTCGAAATCCATTGTAGACTATCCAGAATATTATTCTGGATATTTCCTACCTGTTCCATACTCTCATTTTGGAACTTTGAGTCATTCATTACGAGGACTAGGACCATATTAAGCATCAACAACAACTCCAAAAACTTTAGTACCCATATTCCAACAGGTTAAGACAAGGTGCCGAAGTAATGATGTTGGATAAGGGCAAGAAGCCCAGTTTAAATTAAGTTTGAATTCAACCGCCGGCCGCTGCAGCAACCGTGCGTTGCCGATCGGTTGCTCAACACTGTCTTCGAGAGCACAACTTCAATTCGCTGGCGAAGAGCGAAAGCTCCGAGGTGAAGTTGCGAAAGCTCGCGGCGAAGTTGAGCGACCGAAGCAAGCGCTTGGCTCGCCTACGAGCGTGCTGGCCCTTTTGGAGCGAGTATCAAAGGGAGTAGACGCGTTTTAAAGAAGGCGAAGCAAGGGACATAACCTTGAGTGTTCAGCGGAGCGCTAGGGCTCCAGGCAGTGCGGCAGGGCCTTCGCATAGTGACTAGAATAGAATAGGGTACTGTACGAGAACTGTAGAATGTGAAATGGTGAAAATAAAGATATGTTTGTAACGAAGCCCACTAGTTCATTTTATTGGAGTTTAATATCAATCGCGAGTACCGAGACAAACCTAGGTTCGACATAACCCCTTTCCCTAACCTAATGTGCAGTGTGTGTGATCCGAGGCTTAGCACGCCGTCCGGGTGAGTAATCCCGGCAGTGTATATGTGATTCGAGGCCTAGCCCGCCGTCCGCGTGAGTAATCCCGGCAGTGAGTATGTAGTTCCTTCCCTATCCTGTAAAAGGAGTATGAGGTAACGAGCTGATCCTGGTGAGACTGAGATCTGTACACCGGCCAGTAATTCCTTTACAAGTATCGCCCGAGCAGTCATTTAGGGACGTAGCATGTGTGTTGATTAAAGCCCCTTTGCATAGCAGGCCCCGCACGAGGCGCAAGCTAAGCGTTTCTGCAGAAGCTATGAATTTGCATTGTATAATTTCATATTGATACTTTGTAGCTTCATAAGTAATTTTATATTGTCTTTAGTTTTAGTTCACATTTTTGTATGCCTTGCGACACCACGTCCAATGTTAATAACTCATTCATAACCCGTGCGGTTATGTCTTAAAAAATCATTTATTCCATAATACTCATATCTAATTGGCGCCCAACCGAAAGAAAAAATCCGTGGTGTGTCACCAGTATAGCAGGCAAGCTAAACTGGACACCGTTGAAAAATTTTGTTGTTGTTAATATAAGATTAGGAACACCCCATAACCCCATAAAAACCATGTAAGTAAGCCATTCAGTCTTAAGTACTGCGTCAGGAAATCAAAAATGAAATAATTCACTATACTGTATTGTGCTACATTGTCTGTCGGTCATTTTGTTCTGCAAATCCAATGGACCATTGCATGTTCTATCATTTCGACAAAAAAGTGAAAAGTATTTTTCCTCTTATTTATCTCTCCTAAACGGTGCAAATCTAATTCTGCGACAGGTTGTCATTTCCTATAACAACTTATGAATAGGGCATTTGAAAAATATAGGGACCCCAGCTCGAGAAATTTTGACTCGGAGGGCTCAGAAAAGCGACGACATTAGGGGAAACCCATACCCAGAAGACATTCAGCAAAACCCAGTGCATTCAAAAAACAACAGACATGGATCCCAGCAACTTAGGGCTTTAGTCGAGTGAGCGGTTTCAGATGCCCTTGGACGCACAGGTAACGGCATTCAATGAAAGAGATGCAGCTCTTAAGGAGAACAGCACATAAAATATTTGGACGAGATAATGGCAGCTCTCGCCATTACTAGGCAGTCATAATTATCAGAAGCAAAATAAGGGGTTCGGCCGACGTGGCTTTGTCCTCGTTTGCCATAATACTAAATTTTGACGCCATCATCAACCGTTTACATTTCACCCATAGTGACAAGGGGCCAGTTCATGTTATCGAGCAACAAATGGGCACCCTCAGACAAGGGCAACTCACCTTGCGCACAATATTATGACGAAGGGAGAAGAAACCCACTTTACTCATAAAAAAAGTCAACATGACGTATGACGCAGCACCAGCAAAAGGCATGTGCCTTTTAGAGGTGATGCCTTGCCGATATTTATCTCTCTAGCCTTAGGCGCAGTTTCTCCAATGATCTATTTGCGGCACATCCGCT
>JAWNPB010000053.1:0-17504 GCA_035045355.1 Drosophila lacicola | reverse complement strand
TGCCTGCAGGTTAAAATACTCTTTCCAGAGATAGTATATAGGGTATAAGCCAACGAACATGAAGCACCTTTGGCTCGACTAAGGGATACCATGTGATAAACTTTGTGCTTACTGAGTCAATAGAACTGAGAAGCCTTTCTATTGGCACATTTACAAGGTATAATTATGAAAAATAAAGCAGAAAACCAACCAAGTTGTCTACTAAGCTAAATGTTACCCTGCAGTAATATAGTATAAACAATGTTTTTGCTTGGCTTACAGCCGCGGAGATACCCTTCACAATGCCAACTTTACAGGGTATAAGCAGCGAAAACGACACCGTTGCATAGTTAGGCGCAATTTTAGTTGATTTACATAGCAACTACATACATGCATCACATTTATATATAGTGTTTATATATTTACATACTCATGACACATATCGCACTTGGGATCGTTCAATTCCAAAGCTTTTCATGCCTTCAGGGTTGCAAAGACATTGTCGTTGCCTTGTAAGGCACTTGACTGCGGTTGAAACTGAAACTCAGTTGATATTTTTAGCCCTGCGTTATTGCACCCGTTGCCCCCCATCTCCATCTCCCTCTCCCTGAATCCCCCGCCCAGTTGTGCCGTTTGATAGTCTGTCACAATGCTGTCACACTCGCCTGACGCTTGAGGCAGTCGAATGATTCATTTGCTCAACCGCACAGTGTTTCGCATATATGGAGAATCAGGATTTTAAATATATCCAGATGTTACTCGGTCTGGGTGTTATTTAAAAACTAGTGCAGATTAGGATTATTCATTTGCCAGAGAATATTTAAAATTTTCAAGAACCATTTTACCCTGCAAAGTAAAAAATATCATTAAAAAAGAAGTAGAGTTGACAAAATATATATAATTTTGATGCAAATTATTTGTTTATTATTCTTCCTAGAATTTTAAATGTTAAATTTATGCAAATATTAAACAATCTGGAAATACTTTAATCAGAAGAAATGCGCCTTTCCGTATAGGATAGAGATAAAACTTACACATAATGTAGATATACTATAATATTTATATTTCATATTACAAAGCTAACTTAAAATTTGTCGAACGAATTATAAAACTATAGCTCAAAGAAAAATATATCGATAACAGCAATCGATAAAATGCGAGTAAATACTGATTTTAACAACTCTGCTTCAAGAGTTTTGTCCTTTTTTAAAATTATATTTTGTCCTCCAATACAGCGAGAACAGTTATCGATAACATGAGAGCAAAAATTGATTTTAATAAGTTGATTCAAGATCCGAACTATCGATAACAGTAATCGATAACATGCGAAATCCGTTTAACGACTTTGATACTCTTTTTCAAGAGTTTTGGCATCTTTCAAGTTATATTTTTCCAATAAATCGATAACAGTTATCGATAGCATGCCAGTTAAATTTTAAAGTTTTTGGATTATTTTTTTATCTAAACTTTATTTTGTATTGAACATTTTTTATGCAACAGCAACCACAGTGCGACTTGAAGATTTCCGCATGCTATTGAACTTCAAGTTAATAATTTTTTTTAAGGTCAGATCCATTCCCGACTCGCCTCAAGAGCTGGGAAAGCCAATGTCAATTAACCGAGCAGCTGTTGGAGGCATCTTTTCTGTTGTTTGTCTCGATGTCTGTTGTGTCTCAGCTCTGTTGTCTGGAAGACAACTGCGAGATAAGCTATTAGGGCTTTGTCTTTTGTTTTCTTTCTTTCAATATACAATTAATTTAAATTCAAATATATAGAAATATGTGTGTAAATCGAGCACGTGTCAGCGACGCCTGCACCGAATGACCGCTGGAAAGGGCGTAACGGCTGGGACCTATCTTCAGGGCGTATGCATTGCGGCAAACACTCCAAATGGATTTCCGCGAGCAACGTATCAATCCGAACCAGGCAATATATATATGCATATATATTACATTTATAATTTGAGACGCCCCTTGACATCCACTTATCGCCATTCGCACACGCAAATATTTGCCATTGCAATATGAATTGCTGCAACGCATTTCGTCTGTTTTTTTTTTTTTTTTATATTTTACATACTTTTTGTGGCGTCGCCAACACAGCTGACAGTTAAGCTTGAAGCTTGCCACAGGCCACAACGATCGTGTCCACATATTAAAGGGAACCTCTTTTTATTGTTTTGGTTTTTTAAATCAACGAGCTGAGCCGTCAACACAAACAAGTCTGCAGTAAGTTGTTTAAGAAAAACGAAAACCTATTTAAACAACCTTCAAAACATTCAGTAAATATATCAGCCTTTGGTGCACTTCAATGATCCAACAGCATAAATATCGAGTACAATTGGCTGAGTTGTATTTTTTATTTTTATTTGTGACCTTAAAGTCAGCTTAAAGACTCAACTAACTTGGTTTATTGCTACTTTGAACGAACCTCGCTGTTTGAGTTATCGAAGTGACCCACTATTTGAGACAATTGAACAAGCAGGACAACGGTTCAAATCCACGACTAGTCTACGGTTGTTATTATGTGTTGCAGAGTAAACTTTAAAAATTATTTAGTTTCTATTTAGTCTGAATTTATGTGAAAGAACAAAGTAAATAAAAAAAGGAGAAAACACAATTTTAATGTGGGAGACAGGTTCGAACTCTAGTCTGCCGCTTGATTAAATATTAGTATAACTGTGAATTATTCTAATGAATCAATTTTTGAGCCTAATGGATGTGTGATATATTCATTTTTTTTGTTTTTAAATAATAACTGATATATGACGATTGAGTTTTATACCCTGAAATAGTAAAAGAGCTAAAGAGATTATAATAGTTTATTGCAAATGTATGTAGTAGGCAGAAGTGAGCATATTTGAGCTCATAGAGCATAAGATTCTTGATCAGGAAAACAAATTTAGTCGATTAAGTCAACGTCCGCGTGTCTGTCCTCCTCTTATGTAGGTTTTCGTAAGGTATATATTACAAATATATCACTTATTTAATAACTGCCGCCGTTTCTCCCAAAACTAGACACAAATCTTTAGCTTTAGCATTTACACACAGTTGGCTGCCAGATAAAAGAGCCCTGAAAATTTCAAAAAGATCGGACTATAAGCTCCGTCTGCCCTGAAAATGGATCGGACTATAAACTCCAAAAGCCTTGCAAATTTCAAACAGATCGGATCATAAACTCCAAAAGCCCTGAAAATTTCAAAAAGATCGGACTATAAACTCCGAAAGCCCTGCAAATTTCAAACAGATCGGATTATAAACTCCGAAGTTTATCAAGAAGGCATTTTCTACATTCAGAGTGAAAAGAAAAGGTTAAGTGCCTCTGCCTATGTGTTAAGAAGAAAGGACTTGTAGCGCCAGCTTGTCGCTGCTTTTAGGGTATCTTCTAGTCGTGCACTTCCGATTACTTGTTCGTGCTCAATGGTCACAGATACTCGTGCACAAATTCGGGGAAAGCAAAACATGAAAGTATAACGTGCATATTGTGGACTTTAATTTAAATTTAATGACTTAGTGAGTCCGTATTAAAATCGTATTATAATGACGCATACTCTGTTTAGATCGAAAACTAGCAATTCGCTTGATTCAACATTAACAGCAAATGTATCAGGTTCCGTGTATAAAATATCATGGATCAGAATTCTTTAATAGCATTTTAACATTTAAAAGTTGGTACAGTCTGAAGTGCCAGAATGCACGGGTTCGAGTCCCCGACTGCAATATGGGTATTCCCTAGATTTAAGTAACTTATTATTGTGGGATTTTTGTTAGTTAACGAACAGGTTTTTAGGTTTAAGTAAATTGAAAAGAAAATGGTTTATTTTAAAGAATTTCAGTTGTAAAAAGTTGAAAGTGTTGCTTTGTTAATTAGATTTCTAGAGAAGGAGGCGTGGCGGAGCTTAACGATATTAGAAAAAAAGAAAGAAAAAAACAGAAATTCGTTGGAAATATTTACTTAGCCAAGCCACTTGGCCGTAAAGTGGGGAATGCAAGGGTTTCCTTTTCTCTCTCTATTTTTTTTTTGCTTTTTTGTAAATTGACTAATTGCCAGTTCTTTGGCTTGTTATCAGCTCTGTTGGCCGCCTTTCGTCTGCCGCGCCAAATGACTCATTGGCATTTTTTTTTTTTTGTTATTTCAAGGCACAGCAATAAATAATTTCTTGCTGCTTAACGCTCATGACTCGCAGTCGCAGCTAAAGTTCAAATCCCCCTCCATATGTTGGCTCTATCTGTATCTCGTATTCGTACTCGTGCTAGGTGCGCTTACTTTTCTTCATTTGCCATTTGTAGCTTTTGCTTTTCGTATTGTTTATTATCATAATTTAAACTTTGTTGTTGTTGTTGTTGTTGTTATTTGAATTGTTGCTGCTTTTGCACAATTTCTTGACTCAGCGCTAAACGTCATGTGGTAGGTCTGAAAATTCTATGGCATTGTTATACCCTTACAGCGGGTACTTAACGCTCGACTATGAATTGTGTGAGACATTGAGCAAAAGATTTCTGAGACAACGCATAAGGTTTTGATTGATAAACAAATATATTTATATAGTCTTCTTTTTGCTCAAGTACGCACAACGTTCAGATTGGCCGGATTGCATTTGTATAAATGTCAATTATATGTTATCTTTTTTCTCAAGCTTTTTAGACTTTGAATTAAAAAAATGGTAAAAAACGTAAAAGTTGAAAATTTACAGCTTGGTTTGAACCGGCAACCTCTCACTTGTCAGTCTCCTTAGACTTCAATTTACAAAAAGAAAAAAACATAATAGTTGAATATTTACAGCTGGGATTGAACCGGCAACTTCTCGCTTGTCAGTCTCAATATTCTTAGACTTTAAATTACAAAAAGAAACATAAGATTAGAAAATGAACAGCTGGATTTGAACCGTCAACCTCTCGCTTCTCAGTCTCAATATCCTTAGACTTTAAATTTTAAAAAGAAAGAAACTCAAAAGTTAATGATTTACAGTTGGGTTTGAACCGACAATCTCTCCCTTCTCAGTCTCAAGATCTTTGCACTTTAAATTACAAAAAGAAACAAATATAAAATTGAAAATGTACAGCTGGGTTTGAACCGGCAACTTCTCTCTTGTCAGTCTCACGCACCCCGCGCATTTGACACAAATATGTGGGTAGGGTATACTTAGTTCGTCGATGCCTAACGAATTGTTCTTAAAGATTGCTGCAAATGTATCTGTATCTATATCTATGTACGTATCTATGTACAGATATAGGATCTGTAGCTGTAGCTGTATCTGTATCTGTTGGCTATGCATAATATTTCGCTACAATTTTGTTGTTATTTTTTGCCGCAACGCAGCGACGAGTTTTCTTGTTGTTTTTTTTTTTTTGTTTTGTTTCGCGTTTGTGTTTTTTTACGCTGAGTGCGCAAAATGCGCAAAAAACAAGTTTTGCACTTTGTGGCGAAAAAAAAGCACTGAAATACAATACATACACATATATAACTAAACTAAGCTTTATCTCAGTGTGTTTGTGTGTGTGTGTGTGTGTGTGTGTATTGGCATTGTGTGTTTGTTTTAATTTTGTATCCACTTGTGCCTAGCACGAAAGATGTGGCGCTGATTTGGAAAACCCGACAGCTGTTTGACGCTTTTTGCTTTCGGCTAACTCTTGACTCCTCCACAACCCGCGCGGCATTTTCCCGAGAGAGAGAGATCGAGAGGGAGAGAGAGAAGGGGGAATTAGTGAACGGCAGCTTTAGCTTTCGCATGTCGTTGGATGCATTGAACCACACACACACAACTGTTGACGATTGTTGCAATTGCCTTTTGCATTTCGGCAAACCACTTTTGGGGACAGGGCTAAGCCCCAGCGGAGGCAGATGATGACACAGTTTGTTGTGTGCTGCGACTTGACTCAATTCTCTGCTCTTCAGCCGCCCAATTAGCATCATTTTGTGTAGATAGTACTTAAAAGTGCTGTGTACTTTTCGAGACCCCCCTAGGTCTTGTGTTTGCCGTCGGTTCAGTTGCCTCACTTGCGTCTTTTCTTTTAATTAGCACATTAAGAGAACAAGTCGCAACATGTCAGTCGATGCTGATGGATCAGGTCATACCCTGTGCTGATCCCTGCCAGGCAGGAGAGCCAGAGACGACCAGAAATATGGCAGACATATGTCATATACAATCAGGCAGGCAGGCCAGCTAGCGATTCCTAAATGTATATGCATACAATATTCGTAGCTGGAAACTCGATTCATGATATCAGCCTGATTTATTGTTTTCTGGAAGGTATTTATATTCATTTTTTTTAGAGAAACCCAGAAATTGATTGCATTTCTGAGTTTTATAATTATAAAATGGATTCTTTGCATACAACATTTTAAAGTCAAACTTGAAATCAGGTCTATGCTTTAAGTTTTATACCTATACTTATACTTACTAACACTCTATGAGTACTGTACTCGATAACGTTATTATTATCAAGAAAAGGAAACGTTTACCAACATTTTTTAAAGTACAACGCTTGAGCGTCATACTCGGAATGCGGTCTATGATTGTATTGTATATTGTATTATTTTACCAGCTTTGATTTCCATAGCCCAAACTACATTTACTCAAATAATTACATTTAATTGACGAAAAGCTGACGCTTACCAACATTGTTTCACAACTGTGCTTGATAACCATCTTGAAGCAAAGCTAACGCTTTCCAACACTAAAATGTGTTCTTAAGTAACTTCCATGTTATTGAATTGATTGGCTTGAAATTTGAGTTATATGTTTATACAAATACCAAATATGAAAGTTATAAAATGTTTATTTGATTGCCCGACAAAGGTTGTTTTTATTAAGAAATTTTATAAAGAAATTTTTATGGGATCTAGGATGTCTTCTATTGCTGATAGGATATATATAGATGTATACTATTTAAAATGGATCAAATCTTTTATAAATAATTTACGTATAGCCTCTGTTTGACAATATGACTTAGTACAGGGTGTAAAATCAAGCTGCCATTCGCTGGTTTTGTGTTGTTTTTTTTTTTTTTTTTGCCAGCTACTCTCGCTGTCGACCCAAAGCAATTCAAATGCTGGTTGTAAGCGGATGGGCGTGGCATTGGACCTGGACCCAAACCGGGTGTGTTTGAGTGTGAGGGGGGCAACTTTCACTTTTCACTCGGGTTACAAAAATAGCTGTGGCCACATTGCGGCACTTGGCTGCGGCTAACGAATTGCGTGTGCGTGCCTCGGAGACCGACAATTGGACACTCCACACACACAAAGATGGCAACAAACTAACAGCCACTTGGACACCCGAGTGTCAGTTGCAGTCGGATCGGTCTCAGGCCCGGTTTCCGTTGCGCTTCACAAATCAATTGACATCGAGCGGAAGTGCCTGCAATATCGAAAATCGTCTCTACACTTCCCAATCCACTTAAAAGTCAGCGCTAATTGCGACAGCGAGAGAGAGAGAGAGAGAGTGAGAGATCGAGAGAGAAAAGAGTTTTCCATCACAAAGTGCAGTCTTTAATTGAATCACTTTTGCGCACAGCTGCTGCCCCAGTTGCCCCCAGTTGAGTCTCAGCGGCGACTCGGACTCGGAGCCGCGCAGTAATTTGCAGAACTTGTCGCAGCGGACATAAATTGCAATTGAGTTGTGTAAATTGCATTAGACCCTAACAAGGGCAAAAAGACAATGCCCTATGCTAGCATGACACCAGCTGAAAGCATTAAATTGACATATCGATTAATTTAGACAGTCAGTGTTGTGTAGCGGCTGTAGCAGAAGTTAGAGATGTGCGTTATATCTGAATAGATCGTTTAATCAAGGCAAAAACTTTCGGAGTAGTAGAGTAGAAATATATACTTGAATTACATTCGCTGAGAATGAGACAAAATAGCAATCAATTAATCGAAAAAAATGTGTTGTATAGGGGAGAATGAAAATAATGGTGCTGGAAAGTGGTATAAAGGAAATTTGTAGATTGTCAAGGAAATCATTTTCGGTAACAAGGCCCGATATCGCCCCCATATAGACTCTATTTTTCGCTCTGTGAACAGAGTATTTGGCATCTTCAGCTCGTGTCATTTAGAACCATGCAATATGTCGATCGAAGCTCTCGCTTTTCGCTGCAGCCCCTCCACGCAGCTCCCCCCTCCCCCCTCCCCCCGCTCCCCATCTAACGCCCGCTCCAACCATCTCCTCGTCTCGTCTCGTCTCGCTTACCATAACGAATTGGCTCTGTGAGCCACTGAAGCGTTCATGTGAAACGTCCAGTTTCTTCATAATATATATACATATGCATATATGAGCTTCTGTGTGTGTGTGTGTGTGTGTGTGTGTTTTTTGTTGCTGTGCCCATTTCGTTTGGGAAAATTCGTGAAAAACTGAAATTAGCTTTTTAAGCGTTAGCGAGGCAAATTTTTCGCTGTTGCCGGTTTTCGCTTTGAGTTTCATTTTGTGGCCGGTTTCATTTTTCATGTTTTGCCGTCGTCTTCTTCTTCTATTGCTGGCTGTAAATTCGCCTCCGCCTCTGCCAGTTGCTCCAATTGCAGCGCTCACCCCAAGGCCGGACAAATTAATTTGTGCAATTATCTGAAATTGAATATCCATTTAGCGGGTCATTCTGACCCGTTTTGCTCAAGTGTCGGCCATAAAACCCGAATTATGCTTGCCACTTGTTTTGGCCATCTTTCTAAACGACTTTCTACACTTGGCGAAAAATGCCGTTCTAAGTTTCGCATCTAACGCTTGGTTTTTCGTGTTTCGAGTAGACGTTGCTCTAGAATGTTTGCAGCTTTTGTAAAAGCTACAGCTGTTAGCCGAAAAATTAATAAAAAAAATAGAAGAAAAATACTTGGTCTTTTTTTTTATTTAATAAGTGGTTTGTAAGGACTCTTTTGCCTTATGCACCATTTGATGTCTTTTGTTAATTTCGACATGTTTTTACAATTTAAAAACTAGTTTATACTTGGTCTAAGTAAAATATGTTTATTACGAGCATTTGCATACTTGAAAAAAATAAAACTTGATTTGTTTTAGAATCAAAGTTAGTTGAATATAGTTTTATATTTGTATAGAAAAATGTTTTTGAGAAATTTCCGACTTTAAAGAAGAATTTACAGAATATGATTAAAAGTTGTAGAATTTATTCTAATTTCGATCAAATTTTTACTTAGTTTAAGCAAAAAGGTTCTTGATTACTTTGCGCTAACTGTATGCTTCCTTTTTTATTTTTGCAGACGCGGCCTGACGCCACCGCATCGAGTGAAATCCATATCGATGGCCACATTCACACAGGAGGAGCTGGACTTTCTGAAGGCGCACGGAAACGAGCTGTGCGCCAAGACTTGGCTGGGTTTGTGGGATCCGAAGCGTGCCGCCGCCCAGCAGCAGGATCAGCGCGAGCTGATGATCGACAAGTACGAAAGGAAACGCTACTATCTGGAGCCAGCCAGTCCGCTCAAGTCGCTCAATCTGAAGTCGTCGGCGTCGGCGTCGTCGTCGTCGTCGTCCAGCAATGGCTATCATCACAACGCGGCCAACATATCGAGCAATGGCTATGCCACAATCCATTTGACACCGCCCGCCGCCCAGCGCACAGCTGCCAATGGCCTGTCCAAGAACGGAGCCGCAATCGGAGCAACCACAACGGCCATCAGCCGGCCGCAGCATCATCATCATCACAATCACAATCACAATCAACAGCAGCTGCCGTCGCAACTGAATGGCCATCATGATGCCTTCTCCAATAATCTGTCTGGCATTGGCCTGGGCCTGGGCCTGACCAGCCTCAACAGCGCTGGATCCACATCCACGGGCGCCCTGTCCGATACGAGCAGCTGCGCCAGCAATGGCTTTGCCGGCGAAACAGATTTCGTTGCCGATTTCGGTACGGCGAACATATTCGATGCCACCTCGGCGCGTTCCACAGGCTCACCGGCTGTCTCCACAACCAGTTCGGTTAGCTCCACCAACGGCTATGCCAAGGTGCAGCCCATCCGAGCGGCGCATCTCCAACAGCAGCAGCAGCAGCAGCAGCAACAGCAGCAGCAGCAGCATCAGCATCAGCAGCAACAGCTCAATGGCAATGGAACGGAGAACTTTGCGGATTTCGAGCATGCGCCCATTTACAATGCAGTCGCTAATGGTAAGTTCTTCCAATCCTGGACGCTTCTTATGTTATTTATGTTGATCAGCCCTGGCAGAACGTGTTAATCCTTTTATTGATTCGAAATCGGACTGAATTGATATATAGTCTAGTCTAGATTTGAGACCTTTGACAGTCGGGGAATATAATTATAAAATCATTTAAAATAGAAATATATTCTCTTCTTGTATACCCTTTTTGTATACCCTTGTAGGAGAGTGTTTTACAATTTTGTCATGCAATGTGTAACGTACAAAAGATGACATCGCCGACCCCATTAAGTATATATATTCTCGATCAGCATCAATAGCCGAGTTGATAAAGCCATGTTCGTTTGTCTGTTTCTATGCGAACTTATCGCCCAGCCTTAAAGCTATCATCTTGAAACTTCGCATAGGTCCGTCTTTTTGTTGCAGGCAGTTCTTATGTCGGCACTGATCGGATCGGACAGCTATATCATATAGCTGCGTTAGGAACGATTTCGACTCTTGTATGGACAACTATTTTGTTTACCGAAATATCCTCATCAAACTCGGCATTTATTAGTTTCACTGTGCTCTTCATAGTATTATATATCTATAAATATATATATAATCTTATCAACATCGGTTTACTATATCATATATCTGCCATAGGAATAATCGGTAGAAAAGTAGGTTCTTGTATATAAAACTCATTGGTAGGCATTCAATATTTAAACTATGCTGCATGTGCCTAGTCTTATCAAGATCACAATATACCTTATATAGATTATAGGATAAATCTTATATAGATTATAGGATATATCTTATATAGATTATAGGAAGAATCGGTCAAAAAATCAGTTTTTTTATATCAACATTTAATCAATATTTAAACTATGCTGCTTAGACATGTGTCTAGTCTTATCAAGATCGCACTATATCTTATATAGATTATAGGATATATATCTTATATAAATTAAAGGAAGAATCGGTCAAAAAATCATTTTTTTGTATAGCAACATATTCGGCTTTCCATGATATTTACACCAAACCCAGCATGTGCGAGCTTCGCTTTTCTCACATATCTGCAAAAGGCAAATGTCTAGAAGGGTATTAAATCTTTGGTGTGCCGAAGATATTCTCACTTTCTCCTTTTTAAATATCAATAGTTTGGCAAATCTCTGCAAGGGTATTTTTTTCTATATTTTTCTAGTTTTGTTTTCAGTTTTTTTTTATTAACAATTCTTGCCACACACGCACAACACACACACATGCCACAATTGATGATTTCTCACCTGCCACAAATGATGATTTCTCACCTGCCACAAATGATGATTTCTCACCTGCCACTGCTTCTGCTGCCGCTGCTGCAACTGCTGCTGCTGCTGCTGCACGTGGTCAATCCAAATCCAATGCCAGTTTCTGGCTGCTTTCGGCTTTTGGCAATTTTCGTAGAGCGTTTTCTCTCACATAGATCGCATTTCGCTTAACTCCAACTCCTTTGGCCATGTGAACGATTGTTAATCTTTGTACTCTCTCCTCCTGATCTCGCTGTGTCCTGTCTCCTGTCAATTGTTTGTGCCAGCGCTGAGCACGTGCCAGTCGAAGGCATCGCTGCCAGATTGGAGCGATTGGAGCACGCCCGATCCAACAGATCCCTTCGAGAATGAATTTGCGACGCTGCGCTCGGCAACGGAAACCAGTTCGGAGCCGGAGCTGCCCGCCTACTCCATGCTGACGCTCTGGAGCGACGAGTGCTGGCCAGAGAAGCCGCCAGCCGTACGCATACGCTATGACAGCTCGGCGACTTCGCTGGAGTCGGAAGCGGCCAAGTGCCCAGACTCCAGCGAAAATGCCAGCCGAACGCCCACAAATCCATTTCTGACCCAGTCGAAGCAGCCGGAGACAGCGTTCAGTCGGGCCTTGAGCGCGCTCCACAGCTCCGCAGAGGAGACAGAAACAACCGCAACGACAACAACAACAACAACAATAGCAACAACAACAATAGCAACAAATGCGACGGCAGAGTATACCGAGTGCGACTCGAATTCGAATATTTTAAATGCCTATTACAATCCTTTCTTTACGTGGAGTAAGTTATACGTTGACTTTGTATACCCTGAACCCATTCAGATAAAGCTAAAGGCTTTTGCTTTCATGTATGCAAACAGGGAGAGGAAAGTATCCAAGGTATATATATATATATAGGTATATATATTCTCGATCTGGAAGAAGACGATTTAATTCCTGTCTGCCCGTCTGTGTAAATGAGGCGATCTTGGAAAACAGCTAGACTCTTGAAATTGTTAATACAAATTCTCCTATACCAAATGCAGAATGAGCTTTTAATTGTAATTTTCATAATATCGATAAATATCGATTTTGAGACTTGGCTATTTAAGCATAGCTCGAAAACTATGCTGCTAGACACTTACAATTGTTAATATATATTCTGCTATACCAAATGCAGAATGAGCTTTTAATAATTTTTCGCTAACTATTGTAATTTTCATAATATCGATAAATATCGATTTTGAGACTTGGCTATTTAAGCGTAACTCGAGAATTGTTAGGCTAGACTCTTGAAATATATATTAACATATTATCCTATACCAAATGTAGAATGAGCTTTTAATAATTCTTCGCTAACTCTTGCCATTTTCATAATATCGATAAATATCGATTTTGAGATTTGGTTATATAAGCATAACTCGAGAATTATTAGGCTAGACTCTTGAAATATATATTAACAAATTATCCTTTAATTAATGCAGAATGAGCTTTAATAATTCTTGAAAAACTCCGTTCACTTTCATAATATCGATAAATATCGATTTTGAGACTTGGTTATTTAAGAGTAGCTCGAGAATTATTAAGCTAGACTCTTGAAATTGTTAATACATATTCTCCTATACCAAATGCGTACGGAGCTTTTAATAATTCTCCGCTAACTCCTTTCACTTTTAGAATATCGATAAATATCGATTTTGAGATTTGGTTAATTAAACATAACTCGAGAATTGCTAAGCTAGACTCTTGATATTGTTAATAAATATTCTCCTATACCAAATGCAGAATAAGCTTCTATTAATTCTTCGCTAGCTACTGCCATTTTCATAATATCGATAAATATCGATTTTTAGACTTGGTTAATTAAGCGTAGCTCGAGAACTATAAAAGCTAGCTACGCCAAACTTGGTATAAAGGTTCTTGTTAAAATGATTTCACTTTTTGGATAGTTTTAATCATTTCCTTCCAGTTTTGAAAAAAGCCAAACTTGGATAAGGGTTCTTGTATAATATATACGGGTTAAAATGATTTCACTTTTTGGATAGTTTTCCTCATTTCCTTCCAGTTTTAAAAAAAATCTGCGTTAGAGCCTTGCGATTGGGTATGTAAACACTTTTGTGTGCCATTTTTAGGCCTTGAAAATTGCATAAAGATCTGACTATAAGCATCGAAGTTAATTTAGAACGCATTACCTATAAAAAGGCCTAGGAAAGAACTACGACCGCGGCATCAGAAAGTAGCTAGAATGTTGGCAGCGGCAGCTTTGACGCTGGGTTCAGGGTATCTGCTGGTCGGGCACACCCGACTAGTGCACACTTGTTAGATTTCCATTTAGTTGAGTTGTGTTTGTTTTGTACTTTTGGCTTGTTGTTGTTGTTGTTGCTCGTATTTTGTGCTGTTGGGCTGCCTTTTGAGTTCCTACCTTAATATAGAAATAAAGTTCGCGTATTTGCTGCTGCTGCTGCTGCTTTCAACTAATCCTTTCTAATTCTAATCCTTTACAGGCGCCGCCTTGCAGAGCCATCACCAGCTGAGCCAAACGACAAATAAGCAGAGTCCCCGACAGGCAGGCGCCGCGCCCAGCGAGGACCGCTACGCGGCGCTCAAGGACCTCGACGAGCAGCTGCGCGAACTGAAGGCCAGCGAGTCGGAGGCGCCGACGCCAACCAATGGCAACCTCACACAGCTGACGGATGCCTTTGGCACGGGTAAGACTCTTAGCCAGACTTTAACCAAAAACCGCAACTAAAACCTTCAACAATTCACAGCCAACAACAACAACAACAGCAACCTTCATGTCAATCCCTTCAAGAGCCAGCAGTCAGCGCTGCTCATCAACGGCAACAGCAGCCACTTGGTCAATCCATTCCAGGCACAGCAGCAGCAGCAGAATCTCTATGGCCAGCTGACGCTCATACCAAATGGCTACGGCAGCAGTCCACAGCAGGCAGCTGCGGCGGCGGCGGCGGCGGCAGCAGCAGCAGCGGCTGCAGGTCAACAGCTGCTGCAGCAGCAACAGCAGCAGACGACAGCCAACAGTTTCTACAATTTCAATAACAACGGCTTTGCCCTGGCCCAGGGTCTGCCCAATGGCTGTGGCTTTGGCAGCATGCAGCCAGCGCCTGTGCTCGCCGGCGGCATATCCGGCGGCTTCAACAATCCATTTGCGGTAGGTTTGTGCTTAGCTTTGAATGCCCTGTACCCATATTAAAAAAAGGGTATATATGTCCGTTGTGCAAATGTATGTTATAGGCGTAGCAGCTGTTAAAAGCTAGAAATGGCTATTTCTTTCCAAATCGATAAATATCGATTAACAGCTCTGATTAGAAAAACGCGATTAATATCGATTTTGAGCGTTGGTTTTTCTTTATTTCTCGCATATTAAGAGAAGCAAAGAATTGGACTTGTTTGTTGGGTCAAGTTATTGAAAACTACTTCAATTTGAAAAAGTTCGATATATATCGGAGAGTATAAGATCTATATATAAACAAACTTTTGCTTGTAGACTTCGTATATAAGATACGTAGAACATATTTCACTTTATAGATATCTCTCTCTCTCCTACTTCTGTCATATTTGATAAGAAATAATATCCTTTGAGGTAAAGCTCTGACATTGGGTATATATATCTACATACGAAGGTCATCTAAAAGCCCTAAAAATTAAATCAAAATTGCACAAGAAACAATAGTTATTGTAAAGTAAAAAAAAATAATATACAAAGTGTTTATAAATATACCTATTATACAAAAAAAAAGCTGGCACTGGGTACAGGGTAGCTTCCATTCGAGCATTCTAGACTAGAGCACGCTTGCTTAACTTTTATTATATTTATATTAATGTATTTATTCATTTAACTCGACAGGCCAGCGGCGCTATGAACACCAATAATCCATTTTTATGAGATTCAGTCTCGTGTGGAGCACAGGACCAAAAGGAGCGGGAGCGGGAGCGGGAGCAGAAGGAGCACCAGCCGAAGCAACAGCGCCAACAGCAGCAGCAGGAGCTCGCGTCATGGCTGAGACGTTGAAGCAGACCAGAGAAAAGCCGCTGAACAAAAATATTCAAGAAAAAATGAAGCAAAAAGTGAAACGAAATTAGTCCATTTTACGAACAATAGCTATAAAACTATAAAAAAATACATAAATGTGTATATACATAGGCATATGCGTGTGTGTGTGTGTGTATATATATATATATATATATATATATATATATATATAGATATCGTAGTCTGTGCTACTTGCTGAATTGGAATCCATTTGAACGGATCGTGCAATATATATACCCATGTATATATATATATTCTTTTACAAAAGCTCTAGCTCTCATACATATTTATACGGCAAAAGCACACATACATATGCACACACAGATATATATATATATAAATTTATATATGTATACGATTTGCGTGTAACTAAAGATTTGTAATTAGCGTTTGCCTTCAGCATCTGTAGACTTTTTACCAAACTTAACTTTCTCGTGTGTTTAGCTTAACTTAAACTAAATGCATATACACATGCACATGCATACACATACATGCATATTAATATATATGTATATTTATATATATATATGCATTATATATATTTATAATAATTACTAAAAACAAGTATCTGTAAGCTCTTATTGGTAGCGCAGAGCCCATCCTCAGCCGATGCGGGTTTAGTTTGTGTTTCGTTTAAATTTTTTGATTGTTTGTTTTTTCCCCTGCAACTTGTCGAACATTGTATACCCTATCTTTAGCATTGTCATCGCATACTTGTTGTCAGCTCTCTGCCCTATTTCTTTGGGGTTTCCTTTCAACGCGCTTGTTTCGCTCTACGAAACTCTTGTCAGTTCTTGATTGTGTGGCCTTAATAAGATTATAAAACTGTTCATTATAACTAACTATCATATAATATACTTACCTAATATGATATACATATATATATATCTATATATACGAGTACATGTAATACATATATGCTTTTGTACCTAAATTAAATGCTTCTTGTTTTAATAATTGTTAATCAACTATGATAAATAAACCACAACCAACCAACACACACACTTAGATGGGTTAGTTTGCTCAACACAAGAAGTTAAAGTTTGTTAATTGCGATGATACAAAATAATATATATATATATATATCTTTATATACTTATCAACAAGTATATATATGTTATGATATAGCGCGACTTCATTGCTGAAAAAAAAAAACAATACATCATCGGGATTGTTTGAATAATACGAGTCCAAATAAGAAGCAAGTTGAATTTTTTCCATATTTAGCCTTAGCGTATGTCAAACATTATCTCGAAGCCTTAAAACAAATTATTTAAATTTACAACTTTCAATAAAAACTAAGAAAAACAAAAATATTTTAAATGTTGCATTCATTTTTTGTGCAAGTTGACGAATTCAAAATGGAATGTCAGCCCCATTTTACTCATCGGAGTGGAATTTCTGCAACTGGTGAATAACATGATTTCATATAGTTATTTTCAAAGAATAAATCGCTACATCTCGGACAAATAATGTCCGATCCCAGGAAGATTGGGTGCGACAAATGTTTGATCTCTCAGCTCACCCCTCTTCCTCTATGGTTCTTAGATGACCCAAATATCCTTGACTTTATCATACCATTGATAAACTCCTGGGGATCCAGTAGTTCAATTAAATTAAGATTTAAAAATTAACGGTTGCAGCGCACTGTTAAACACGTTTTTACATCACGTTTTTCCGCAAATTCGGGGTCGGTTCGAAAATCAAAATTTTTTTGATGATTTTTATTGAATATCTCGGGTAATTACTGTCAGATTTTGAAATGTTATACCTTTTTAAATTCGTAGGGATCCCTACTATCAATCTGCATTCAAACATTTTAAAAATCGATGGGTTAAAAAAGTGGTTGACCAAAAACCGATTCCATTTGTAAAGTCAACCTTTTCTGATGATTTTTTGTAATATCTCGGCCAAATACTGCCCGATTTGGGAATTTTATACCATTTTGGACTCGTAAGGATCAGTACTATCAATTGGCATTAAAAAATACACAATACAAAAGTTTAGCAAGAAACGTGATTACCACTGCATTTTTTGATTAATTTGGGTCAAGTCTTACAATGCGGTTTTAATTAAATTATACATACATATATAGTTCCTGGAACGGGT
>JAWNPB010000052.1:0-47617 GCA_035045355.1 Drosophila lacicola | reverse complement strand
CGTACCAGACAAAGTATATGTACTATATACACATCTTATAATATGTTTGTATATATACATAAACAAATTAGTCGCAGCTTTTGTTATCTTTATTTTTTTTGTGAAGCCGCCATTTGAGGCGGAACACAAGTTCAAGGTGAGCTGGGGGAAAAACTTTGAGTTCATTAAAATTAATTTAAAGCTGCGCTGAGAATTACGCTAAATGACTGCAAGCCAGACTACTGGCTGATCAATCAGTTAGTCAATCATAGAGAACTACGTAATATGACTGCTAGTCAGTCAGTAAGTCAATCAGTCAGTCAGTCAATCAGTCTGTCAGTCCGCCATTCAATCAGAGATAACTACGTAATATGACTGCTAGTCAATCAGTCAATCAATCAGTAAATAAATCAGAGAGAACTACGTAATATGACTGCTAGTCAGTTAGTTAGTCAATTAATCAATCAATCAGTCTGTCAGTCAGCCATTCAATCAGAGAGAGCTACGTAATATTACTTCTAGTCAATCAGTCAATCAATCAGTAAATAAATCAGAGAGAACTACGTAATATGACTGCTAATCAGTCATATAGTCAATCAGTCTGTCGGTTCGTCAATCAGTCTGTCAGTTAGTCAATCAGTCAGTCAATCAGCGATAAGTACTGCTAGTCAGCAAGTCAGTCAATCAGTGAGTTAATCAGTCAGTCAATCAGAGTGAACTACGTAATATGACTGCTAGTCACTCAGTTAGACAATCAGCCAGTCAGTCAATCAGTGTTGTTGAGTTTGTCTCTCGGCTTTTCTCATTAATCTCTCAATTAAATGCAAATTTTTTAATTATTTAAGAACACACTGCAAATTGAATTGTGTGCGCCTCGAAGCGAGACCTACCGCAGTTGTAGTCAGATTCGAGTGAACTCTTTTATTCCCAGCCCCTAACCCCCTGCTCCTGCTCCCCTCTGCAATCTGCTGGTTGTCTGTCCTGGTTGGTATTAAATTTCCAACTCATTAAAATTTTGCGCACTGTGTGCGAAAAACTGGCGTCCAAAACCAGCAGCAGCAAAAGTAGCTGCGGCATGAGAAATAATTATATGGTCGCAGTACCCTGTGGTGGAGTTGTCTCTCAGCCCCTTTCCCTCTCCCCCTCTCTATAGAGAGCGAATTTACAGAGTGTTTGCATTTGCGCTTTTGCCCTGGCAAATGGAAAAATGACGCAGCTTGTCACTCATAAATGAAGCGCATACAAGAAAAAACAGAAAAAAATTTACATTTTATATAGTCAAAGCTTAAATTCTCTACAATATGGTTATATGTTTATAAGGCAAAGATTATTAGAGGATTTAAACCATCAAATTTTGAATATTTTTTTAAGATTAAACCAATGGTTTTAGATAAAGTTTAAGATGGATTCATCATAACAAAGATTTTACTTGTTAAATTTAAAACAAGAAAACTTTTAAGACAAAATATCTCCCTTTATTTATAAAGCTTTACAATTATCGAGTTTCCATTGAAACAGACAGCCAAAACTAGCCCCTTCCTTCGCCCAATGTGTTACAAGTCTCGTAAACAACTGAGAATGCCCGATGCAAAGAGTATGAGCACTTGTGCGCAGTGCATGCTGCAGCTTGATAACTTAATGGAGTGCAATGTTCTTCGCGGCGGCTACACTCAATTATACGGCTCAATTATTCATGTAAGTTCAATAAAACCTTTGACTTGAACTTAATAAATGATTCACTTTGAAATTCTGGCATATTATTGATAACAATTGTTTGCGATTGACCGGAAGTGCCCGCGCGACCGGAAGATAAAAATGTGTACGAAGCTCTAGAGCAATCTAATCGTCGTAGCACACAAGCTGACGTCACTTGGCTATCATATACATATAATACTCTATAATACACTATACATATATTTGCAGCAATAAAATTGGAAAGTAATATGTACACAAAATTGGAAGATTGCGTCAGTCAATCGACAACCCACACAAAGACAGCTAAAACGCAAAAAACAAAACAAATAAAAAATTGCGCCAAATTAAGCGTCAGGTTTCTTGCTCTCAGTCCGTCTCTTTCCATTGGCATCTAGCCCTCTCGCTCAGCTGCAGCTTGTTGCTGGTCCGAGAAGTGCTTACAAAAGGTCAGCCGCACACAATTTGCCACAAGCACTCGAGACAAGAGCGAAGCGAAAACATAAAATAAAATAAAATAAAACTAATAACAAAACGTAGCAATAATACAAAATTAGAAGCTTGTGTCTAAATTAAACGTTTTTTGTGCCCTGCATTACATAATTGCCAAAAGGGGTATGCCTGACGCATCAGCTTAACAAGTCTCTGACAGTTAACCTAACTATGAATTATAAAAGTTGTAGATATGTACATTTTTGTAATTTTATGATTAATTGAATATTAGCAGCAATCAATTTGATACTCAAATATATTTGGCTATAATTATGGATGTTTTTTTTTTTGAAGAAATCGTGTTTGAACAGCTAAGTATTTAAATTGAATTTTTATTATTAATATTTCCTATTAAAAAAGTTAGTTTGTGAGTTTCAAATATTTGATTTTTTCAATTAATCAATATAGTTTGACTAGAAATTTTGGCAATATTTTTTACTATTATTCATTTTTCTTTCTTTTTTTTTTTAAATTAAACAAACAAAATATTATCGCCAAGAAATTTCATTCTAAGATTATTTTTGACTATTAATATTTTAGCAATTATTTTAAAATTAGACTAAGAAAATAATTTCAGCTAGAAATTAGATATTAGGAATATTTTTAATATATTGACTATTTTCATATAACAAATATTTTGTTATATTATTTTAAAAAAAATTTTGTTTAGATATATTTAAATTCTCCTGTAAATATAGCAGATATTTTTATAAAATAACCAAATTCCCATTTACCGATTTCCCCGAACATTCGTACAGAACCTATATGATAAATATATCTAAAAGTCACAATGATCGCCAAGCTTCTTTGGTTAAGAAATATAAATCTAAAATTACACAGATTGTCATACAAGAATTTAGTAATTAAGCAATATTTAATAATACCCAAATCACAAAGTATAGCGATCCAAACCGATTTAAGGCCTTGCACACTTGCTGACTATAATAAAATATCCACTGTCATCATCAGATCCCGATAAATCTGATATATTATCTGTTGATATATACAGGGTATCCTCAGCTTGACTAGCTACACTACACTAACACTGTCGTCTTGGCTGATTTCTTGTTATGCTTTTGGCAGCTTGGACGACGACAAGCCCTTATTTGTGCTCCGTTGTCTGATGGAAAACAAATGCTGGCCAAAGAGTCGAAGAAGACGATGTCGACGCAACGTTTAAAAGCTGGATTAGTGCCATGTTTGGGGCGTGTACCGACAACATCGTCGTCGTCCTAAAAGGCGGGCAATTAATTTTTTAATGGCTTAGACGAAACTGACTGCCTTTGGGTGTTATTAGAAAAGTTCGTTTTTATGGCGCAGAAAAACTGCTTGAAAATTGTCAATTAGTAAAGTGCTGAGGCAGGGAAAAGCTAAAAAAAAAAAAAAAAAGGAAAAAAAATACGGGAAGAATGTTGCAAATTGACAGAGCAAAAGCAACGACTGCGCAATGCTCTATAAACTGGGCAAACGGAGCTTAAGACTTGTCTTGATTATTTGACCCTTGAACTGGGTATTGATTTTTATAATTCATGGACACGTCTCCATAATATTTCTGTCGCCAATTTTATGAAGCCCTTATTCGATCTATATATCGATTTTTTGCCTTGCCTGCCCACCTTTGTCCATGTGAAATTTTGAAGTCTCAATAATATGCAATCAGGCAGTCGTCAGAACTTGCCACAAAGCCAATACACACACTTTCTCCCCTCGCGAACAGCGTATAAATACGACCGCCAAGCCCGCTAAATGTAGCCAATTTGGCTATAGAAAAGCAGAGTTTTGGGCTGGAGAACAAATCAGGCAACAGTTGTTTTCTTGACCATCCAATTGAGTACAACTTGCATTTTTATGATGTTTAATCTAAATTTTTACGACCTGGATACATTTTACGGCACAGGCTCGGTCCGGCGGCTGCCATTTGCCTAACGAGCGGACAGCTCGAAACTCGTTACAAACAAAACCAAAAAAAATGTTGCCCGGCGGTTGCGCATTTATTTATTTATTTAAAGCCTGCGCTGCCTGGGCAGCAATTTGTTTTGATTCAATGAAATATCAAAAACGTGACCCAAGTGCACTTCCCTAAAAACAAAAAACTCAAAACAAGTTAGGGTACTTTTTCAGTCGGGAGTGCACGACTTGGAGATATTCTGTGATAGAGTGTCACGCATGCTGCTTGCTGCTTCTTCTTCTCGTAGATCTATGCTAGGAAAAATGTGCCTAAAATAACTTGGCAATTTATTTACCGATCTTTATGAAATTTTCAGGGCCTAAATATAGCATACATAAGTGTGTGTATACCAAGGCTCAAAGCTCTACCTTCAAAAATTCTCGAGGAAGTAGATACGTATCGGATAATTGAAATATTCCCCATACCCAATTTTGGCATATTTTTAGGTCTTGTAATTTTCGAGTTATGCTTAAGAAATCATGTCGCAAAATGAGCTCAAAATCATTATACCCATTTTCAACATGTTTAGGGCATAAAAAACCCTAAAAAACAAATGAATCCAGGCAATATTTTAGCGTCTTCGTGTGCGGCTGGGCGTAAGGTAGGGTAGCATTGAGGTCTCAGCACTTAAATGTATGCAAATTGCATTTAGCCAAATTGAGCGTTAATGTTAACCCAAGCACGTGCGAACGATTGAGCCAGAGCGAGGCGAGTGGCAGCGCATCTGATTCAGATACAGATACGAATACATAGATAGAGATAGCTTCTTATCGGCAAAACGCAACTGATTGATGGGCATTCGCTGATAACTAATCATGATTAGAACCGTCTGCTGCTGTTGCTGACTCAATTGATTAGCAACCAAATGCGGAAGAGAAAGCATATGTATTCGCTGCCATTCGCTCCTCGAGTCTGTAAGAGACCGAGAGAGGATGAGTGGAAGCCAGCTACTCGACGCGCGCTTTAATCGTGTTCAAGTGGCCAGTTAATCCTGCCACTTCCGCTGTGCAAGGAAAACAGTTAGCATTAAGCCAGGCGTCTGAATACTTCATCATATGCATTGCACTTCCGTGTGAATGTCCTTCAAGTGCTGCCTTAGACGAGGGCTATTCAAGGAGTAGCAAAGAAGGTCTGACTTTACTGTTCAGCTAATACACTGTTCAACACTGCATAGAAATATGCATATTTACACTGCTAAACACAATTTATAAATATGTATATTTATTTATTGGCTAACTTATTGTGTCAAAACATAAATTCTACATCAACTTCTCTGACAATTTATATATACATCTCTATAAAAAAAAAACAGTATTGACAACTCTTTATTTTAGCTTAGCTGAATGATAACGAAACTTATCAACACTAGTTATTTTTATAAGAACTAATATAAATCTTTAAGAAACCATCAATTTCCATAAGAACTATAAACTTAGAAATATATTAAATTATATTAATATATTATAGTACACGGAAAATCCATGAATCAAATGAATTTTAAGCCAAAATCAGTGTTGAAAAGTATATAATAAGTGAACTTAGGTCTTGCTCAACACTGCTTTTCGCTTGCAATTTAGCATTCGTGCCAGTCATATATATAACAATTGTTATCTTGATAAATTCAAAATGTACAAAACATATAGAAATATAAATATAGAAATATATAGAGCAACTTCATGGTTCGAGCTAGTGTACTATATTATACAGACGACTAAGAGGCCAGCGCCATGTTTAGACTTGTAGATCTTTATGGCTAGCTGATTAGATATAATGGCAAAACTTCTATCAGTCGTGGAATGATGATACGAAAGAGTTTTATGATTGTATGACAGTTGCCGTTTTTCAAAAGCAATTCTTACTTTAATTCAATTAACCTTCCCTCTTTGATCCATCTGATCTTTTGATCTGCCACAATTTCACCAAGCCAATCTAAAGATCTTTATCGAAGCAAAACTGTTAACATCTCTCACCTTTCTGTTGATTTAATGACCTAATGAGCCCAATTAAGTTTTTCTAATGCCATTATCTAATCCAATCAAGATTTCTGTTATAATTTATGAACTCTCTAGCACACATATCTGCCGTTAACTGCAATAAATAATGTGATCGCAGATTATGGCATATCGGCTATTTGATTTGCTTGGCTCATCCGGCTACGAGCACAATTCTTCCGCCCGCACATGGCAATTGGCATGCTCGTCGATTTTGGCCCATTACATGCAACTCGGAATGGCTTTGCCAACACGCTCCATAGAGTCCTCCGGCAAAACTGTCTCCACTTTTATGCGCTAACCATAAAACACAATTGAGGCAAAAGAAAAAAATCTACACCACAATTGGCAGATGGGTTGCTTTTTATACCCTGAACCCATTGAAAATGGGTAAACAGGGTATATTGTTTTTGTGCAAATGTATGTAACAGGCAGAAGGAAGCATCTCCGACTCGATAAAGTATATATATTCTTGATCAGCATCAACAGCCGAGTCGATCTAGCCATGTCCGTCTGTCTGTTCGTCCGTATGTATGAACGCAAGGATCTCAGAACCTATAAGAGCTAGAGACTTGCAATTTTAGCTGTAGATTCTCCTAGTCCCGCGCAGATCGAGTTTGTTTCCGATAGTCGATAACTTGCCCCATTTCCAAGTAATCGATAAAAATGTTTTTTGGGCCATTTCGGTAAATAATATGAGCTAGAGTCGCCAAACTAGACATGGAGCTTCTAGAATAGTATATATATATATAATATCTTTCATTTAATACCTATCGCCTGTTGGAAGAAGCGGGTTCAGGGTATCCCCTAGTCGGGACTAGAACCTGTTACTTGTTTTTTTTTTTTAGGATTTGGGTTTGGAGTCTGGGCAGAGGCCACTTGGCCGCGACCACAGAAGTGAGTTAACTGGCTTTAAGCCCGACTTCGATGTGCTCCGCCGTCGCGTCGCATCTCTATTTCAGTTACAAACTCCACTACACATGCCATGTCTAGATGACACTTGACTGAATATTTATGGCCACAAATGGAGCGAAAATAAAATCGCCAAGTCACGGGCGGACGCGAATGCGAACAACTGCGGGCGGACACACATGGCGTTGTCTGCGATTGCGATGGCAACGGCGATGGCCATGTCGATGGATGCCTTTGTCTGGACTTGGGGCCACATGGAAGACATGCCCTTTTTGGGCGTGCTCTAACTGTTTGTCCCAGCTGCGGCTCAGCGGCCGCTTTTGTAGCTTTGTGGCACACACAAAGACAGAACCTCGCACAATACCGTTAGCCGCCTGACCGGGCCCAAAAAAAAAATAAAAATAAAAAATGAATAAGCGGAAGAAAAAAAACCTGATGTCTGCCCCATTGGGGCTTTGGGCTATGGTTTTAAGCTTGCGGTTTTGATATACCCTGTAAATGTGTCTGGGCAACAGACTGAGGATGGCATATGAACAGAGTATACAAATATTCTAGAACAGGTTGATCTGCCCGTCTGTGTGAAGGTTTGATCTAAAAAGCGTTATGAGTTGAGTCCCAATTTTCTAATATCGATAATTATCGATTCTGAAATAAGGTTATTTAAGATAAGTCGTGCATTTTATAGTATATATCTAAAAATTTCGATTCTAAACGAGGTTTTTAAAGCGTAACTCGAGGATTATAAGAGCGACAGGCACCAAATATTATATGTGGAATCTTAAATATTATAAATCGATAATTATCGATTCTGAAACCAGGTTTTTTAAGCATAACTCGAGAATTATAAGAGTTACAGGCACCAAATATAGTATGTGGACTCTCTTATAGTAAAGACATATCCCAAATATTTCACTTCTCAGATAACTCCCACATTTCCCCAAAGAAAAAGTTAGGATATCGCCTAAGGCTTTTGTATATGCAGACATTTGCATGGCATATTTAGGCCCTCAAAAATTAAGAACCATCAAATAAACACATTGATTCAAGTCTGTTTACAGAGTATCTGCCCGTTGAGCAATTACGTTATTCCATATTTTTTTCCGTCTGTTTCGTGATCTTTATCCATATCTGTGCACTTAGCTTTATGTAGGCACATGGAAATATTAACAAATATTTACGCTTATTTATGTGGCCTTTGTTTTATCAGTTTGTTTATACAATGATTATGCTGCCAGAGTCGGGCAAAGCAGGCCCCAAGCCAAACATATTCCGGTCGCTTTCCAGCTTTAAGTCTGGGCACTCGGTACTTGGCGCTGATTTGCCATCAACCCGGTACCAGCCAAGCCAAGCCAAGCAAACCAAACCAAACCAGGCAAATATGTAATGAAGCATAAGCAATTATGATAATGTCGTTTGTGTTTACGTTCCGTTCCGTATTTTTTTTTTTTTTTTGATATTTTTGTTGTTGTTAAAGCTTATCAGCGACAAACGACTCGAGTGAGCAGCGAGCAGCCTCCGAATTGTTGACTAAAGTGAAAAATATGAAAGCCAGTTGGCCACGAATTTATATGCTCTTTCTTGACTGCTTTCTATGTACTTTTAATAATAATAGCAAATACTCTTGCAAGCATGTTCTATAAGTAAACCCTACAAAACATAAACAACTGAAACTTGTTTTCAGTTTTTTTATTTGCTTTTGTCAAGCTCAGCTTAATCAGCCAGCTGACAAAAACAAATGTTCACAAGAAAAAAATATATATATTTATAGTTGATTATAATAACCTCTGAACCGCAGCTCAATCAGTTCGATTGCAAAAGTATTTTCACACAGAAATTGTACATTTTTCGATTTATTTTATTTTCGGTCTCAACTTTTGCTGAATGTCACGTAAAACACGCGCCGCATTGCCAGAGAACTGTAACAAATTCAATTTTTTTCTTGGCTTTTTGTTTTGCTGTGGCACAATCCTATCGGGCCACGCCTCCAACAGGTAGCTGCAATTTCAAAGTATTTCAACAAGTTTTGCGGTGGCAGCCAAAATACGGACGCCCATTGGCAATTTATGCAAATCAAAAGTGAGAAACTCTAGCTCCAACCGAGGGTTGAGCGGGGTCTCCTCCACTTTGGCATTTGGCTTTCGGCCTGGCGTACCACTTGAATTAAGCCATTGGCCTGCGGGCACAAGCGGCTCGAAGTAAATTAAAATTGACAAAAAGTAACGCGTAGCTCTCTTTCTTTCTCCACAATCTGTTAACCATCAAAGTTCGCCTGGAGCGGTCTCTCGCCCAACTATCTCTCTGGCAATGGACCCCATCGAGACTTGAAAACTCAAGCGTTTATCTAAAGTTCAACAACTTATGCAAATGTGTGTGTGTGTGTGTGTGTGTGTGTGTCGATGAGTGTGTGCTTCAATCAATGCTGTGCTTACAAAACACACTCACACTTGCATATCAACACTCAGATGTGCAGGAATGTTTTGTCGGGCTCATAAACTATGCACATGTCTTTCATGTGTCTATACCCTTTCTTAAAGAGTTATCAGTTTGTCATATTTCTCTCCTAAAGAGTTGACACTTGGATTGCAGTTGTAAATATTACTATTAATGGGGTTCGATACCTTCGATACTTAGGCTAGTCTGAGACTCGAACCTACATCCTTCATTTTTAAATCTAAATCTAAATCTGGGATATAGCAAGAAAAATATATATATCAGAATTTTTACTGCATTTTCAGCTCTCGAGTTTTTGTCTCAATTCAAAGACTAGCCTGGGATTCGAACCCGTTTCCTTCATTTCTAGATTTAGCTACTTAATCTGGGATATAGTTAGAAAAATATAAATTAAAATCTTAACCGTTTCAGCGCTAGAGTTTTTCTCTTAATACTTAGTCTGGGATTCGAACTTGCATCCTTCATTTTCTTATAGCGACTAAATCTGGGATATAGTTAGAAAAATATAAATAAGAATTTTAACTGATGTTTTAGCACTTGAGCTTCTGTCTTATTTCTTAGACTAGTCTGGGATTCGAACCTGCATCCTTTATTCTTATAATTAGCGACCAAACCAGGGATAAAGTTAGAAAAATATATATAACAAAACTTTAACTGATCTTTGTCTTAATACTTGGACTAGTCTGAGATTCGAACCTGCATCCTTCATTTCTAGATTAAGCTTTTAATATGGGATAGAGTTAGAAAAATATAAATCAGAATTTTAACTATTATAATATTTTAGCATTTGAGTTTTTGTCTTAATACGTAGACTAGTCTGAGATTCGAACCTGCATTCTTCACTTTTAGTTGCCCAAATATGTGAATCATTTAGATATCTACTCATCTACTCATTCCTATTAATATATATTAATAAAATTTTCAGTTAACCAAAACTGGGATTAACATCTTATCACGTCCCCAAACTAACATGTTTAATAAAAAGAGTATTTAATCTTCGGCAGCCCGTAGATAGTTGTTCCTGCTTTTGCTTGGCACACACTACAATTGTATATCATTTTTTTTTTATAAGTTATCTTGAATCTTGTTATGAGCACACACACACATAATCTTTATGCTGTGCTTGTAGTTCTCTTCATGATTAATGTTGATGTGTGTGTGTGTGAGCTGTGTGTGTGTGAGCTGTGTGTGTCCAGTGCATTTGGAAGCGATTAGTCATGAATGTTTGTTGTTGTTGGCGACGCTCTTGAAATTGTCGGACGTTTCAATGCTGACTGCCCGAATAAGCGGCTTAGGCACTGGCAAAAGCGCAAAGGTTAAGTCAATTGAAGTGGAAAAGCCAACAAAAGGGTCAAAAAAAAAATATCCACTTGGAAAACATTGACAATTGTTATCAATTGTCACATGGAATTGGGATTGACTGAGTGCGAGCAAAAAAGTTGACACAATGCAGTAGCCGTTTTTTTTGTTGCTCGAAGTGAGTTTTCATTTAAAATGACGAGTAGCTGGAGAGAAAAGAACTAGACAATCTTAAGTAACTTACAAGTTTATAGTGCAATCTTTTTGAAAATTTCAGGACTTTAATATGTAACAATAAGATGTGTTCATACCGAAGCGCAAGATTCTAGCTTTAAGCAATAATTGCTTTTTTAATTTTGGCGGAACGTTGTGAGTTCTTCAAAAAGTGAAATATTCTCACTCTGTGTATACCATAAATAAAACTATATACCAATTTTGGTGTATCTAGCTATTATAATCCTCGAGTTATGCTAAAAAGAAAACAGTCTGTCGTGAGGTCTTTATCGCAGCTCTTTAGGCTAATCCACAAGGTATACCTAGGTACGTATACGGAAAGGTTTCGAAATATTGTTCTATAAAACGGCGACCGTATCAACAGACAACTGATAAAAACAACCTGAATAACGAATGGCATATAAAATGCGCATTAACCCATTAAAATCGATCACAATTGCCAGTCGAATGAGCTTATTAAAAAACCACTTGTTCAAATACGTTAAATATAAAAAACTATCTATAAATGAATAACAGACACCATAAACAAATAACGACGAGTCTTGCCACGAATTGAATTACTTCAGCTGAAAATTGAATTGAATATAAACTAGGCGAATACGAGTATTTCACAAATAGAATACCCTGCATAAATATGTGTGAGTAGGTTTGGTTAATGTGTGTGGCAGAGATCCATTTAAAAGGTATAGCATCAGTATACAAATGTCTATTAAACTGGGCTACAGGGTATCATTAAGTCGAGTATACTTGACTAAATGTTAATACAGATCTAATGATACAAAGCTTATATATATGTATAATGTATATGAAACAAGCAGAGATCCATTTAAAAGGCACGGCATCAGTATAAATAAGTCTATTAGGACTACAGGGTATCATTAAGTCGATTATACTCTGCTACATGTTAATACAGAGCTAATGATACAAAGCTTTTATATGTATATTGAATTTTTTCTATTCAAGTATTTCGGTATTATAGGATATCCACTTGGTCTAACATCCTCCCACTCTCTCTCTCTCTCTCTTTGTCTTTCCCTCCCTTTGCCTCTCCCTCTCTATCTCCCTCTCTCTCTCTACTCTACCGTGTTTCATTTGAATATGAGCTTTATTCGAAACTTAATGCAAGTGTTTCAAGTGCTGCTTAAAAGCAATTATAAAGAGCTTAACTCAGCAGAACGAGTACCAACTCTGGGAAGTGCTGATCCGAGCTATTTGCGTTTGAACTTGACCTTTTTTTTTTTTGCTTTTGTTGTTATTGTGGGCATGGTCGGAATGCACTTAACCACTGCGCACTGTGGCTTGGCAGTTGGCCGAAAGTGGCCTTTGCAGTAGCTGTTAATAGCATAAGCATCATCGTCTTCGTCGTCGTCATTCGTCATTATATGCATTGGCCTGGCCCGCCCCAATGTCTGACGGTAAGTAGCTGAGTCTAAGCCGCTTACCAGAGACGAATGGACACACGGACGGATAGATGGACGGACGGATAGATGGACGGATGGATGAATGTACGGACGGACGGACGAACGGAGGACAGTTGACCAGAGAACCAAGTGATTCGCATTGGCACCGCGAGTCTCGTGCATTGTTTGACCCATTTTGTTGGCTGCACGTTTTTCACTGAATGCCAGTCATACGAATACCCATACGAATACCCACACGAGTACCCAAATGAGTACCCATACGGCGTGTATTTGTTGTGCAATGCACAAGTGAGCGCCTTGGCCCGCTGTGCCTGGCCTGGCCTGGAGTGTGCCATGTTCTTTGCTGCTAATTGGATTAATAATGACAGAAAACAATGGGGCAGCCGAGGCAGAGAAATATCGGGGTATTATGTAAGCCAATCGACAGACAACTAAAAATGTGTCGGACTCTAGTCTCTGCTAGCCGGTTCATGTAGATCGCACACAGCAGAGCTGTCAAAATATAAGCCAAGTAATAAAGTTAAGTCCAAGAGTTGGGCAACAATTGCCTAAAATTGGAAATTGGAGCATTTTTCGAGCTCAACTCAAATTTGTTATTGTTTTGTATGCTAATAGGAAATGATTGTGCAGCAAATGAACTAGTTCATTTAGTGAACTGCAATTGGTTTGAATGTATATGAGCGTAATCGAATATATTTATCAATGCTTGATTCCTTTAGAATATGCCCATATTTAAAAAATGTGTTTAATTATTATACATACTCCTGAGTGGAACTAGTTCATTAATTTTTCCTTATTATCCAGACGAATTCGTCTCTATACTAGTGCTAATCGTCATATCGTCCAAATAAAAATAGTTTATTGATAGTCAAAGACAAGATTCAGAAATGTCGCTCAATAATATCACGAACTGGACACAGTCGAACTTGTTCTTTTCGCCTAATGGCATTAAACAAATGTATTTCAAATTGAATAACAAATTCAGAGTGGAACTAGTTCATAAGACATGGCACATGGGAATGTTGCTAATGTAGTTTTAAAGAACAATGTGAAACCAGTTCTTTCAGATAGATATTGTTCAAAAGAACTTGTGCATACAAATGTGAACAGATAATTATTTTTATAAATATTATTATAAATGTCAATAGATAATTATTATTATAAATATAGTACGAATGTACGGATGCTTGCTTCGATCTTGTTCTTAGAGTCCAATGAACTAGTTCATTAGAAACAATGCTGAATTTTAACATGTTGAAGCCATATTAAAAAACCCAAAAGTGGAACAAGTTAACGCAGCTCGATGTTTTTTTAAGAAATTAATATGTATGAAGTGCATTGTTGGAGGAAGAGATAAAAATGGAACTGGATCATTGAGTTAATGTATATATGTTACATCCAAAGAACCATAATTTAGTTTCAATTTCTAAATGTTAATAGTAATAAAAAATAGTATTCTAAAGAACCAGTTGAATTATGTTCATATCAAATTTGATTTCCAATTAGTTACCACATATTTGCTCAAAGGTCTAGACTACTCGACACCAACTGCCGTTAAGTCTGGCCCCTAAGCAGTTGGTAACTACTGTGACCCATTTTCTGCACCATTTTTTCAATTACCAAATTACTGACCTCATAAGCGAACAAACGTCTTATATCATACTACCAAACAAGTCGTAACTGCGACGAATCGGTAAACTGCTTTATCAGCAGAAGAGAACAGTTAAAGAGCCAGCGAAAGAAAGAAATACTCTATCGATATGAATGTGCTTGGGTCTCTGTTTGTCTTAGATACGCTATCAAAACACAGTGCCCAATATTGTTATGAGCAATCGCAGTTCAACCAAAAACCAATTGTCGTTAGATAAGCGAAATGAACGAGAAGTTTTTCGGCCTTACGATTAAATTCTAGAGTCGGAATTTGATTATTGCCGGACAAATGATGAGCTCACAATAATCAGGCTGAAGGTGTGCTATTTAAATATTTACCTGGATTATGCACGTTTTATTTATAAACAATGAATAAATAAAACAATTTGTTTTGAAGCTAGAAAAAATTCTTGACAATTTGTTGAGGCAGGCGGTGTGCAGGGCGCGGGTTCGAGTTCGGCTTTTTCTCTTTTATTTATGTCTGTGCCACATGAGTCAGTTGTTTTTTCTCAGCAGCTTCTTTTCTTGTGTAGAGTGTCTCGGCGTGGCATTGTTTGGCCCTCTGCCCGAGTTTTATCATGTTTTTTAGCAGCAAGCGGTAAAAAGCTTACGGTTCTTGGCCTTTTATTTGTTGTCGTTCTTGTTTGTTGTTCTGATTCTGCAGCTAAAAGTTCTCGACGGCAGCTGTCCTCATAAATTTAATTAAAAATCGTTTAAAATCCTTTCTGCTAAAATTGTTTAAGCACAACTTTTGCAGAGGTGACTGAGTGTCAACACGTGCCCAATTGTTGTTGTTGTTGCTCTATGTTCAAAAGTTTTTTTTTGGGGCAACAACAATAAAAAACTGCTGCTCCAACTTTTTGCTGCAAAGCGGCGGCAAGTGCAGCCCAAGTATCTGCAAGATAAAAAGTCCACTAGATACATAGATACAAGTGGAAGTTTTATGCAGATGTTTTTTATCATGTTGTTCATTGTTGTTGTTGTTGTTGTGGTTGTTCGTTGTTGTTGTGGTTGTTTGCGTGACAAACAAATAGAGACATATTCATAATTGGCCACGCACCGAACCCAAAGCAACCTGCAGGCAAACGGGAATTGCGTTGTTGCCAGGGTGCGTCACCATGGCGTATGATGAATATAACGCACGTGCATGTCACACGTTGCGGTTGTTGCTGCTGCTCTTCTTCTATTTCTTATTGTTGTTGTTTTTGTTGTTGTTGTTCCTGTAAGTGTCATGTCGCTGCTGTTGTTAAGCTTCCTTTAGGCCTTACTCCTCAGCTGAGTTCTTTGACTTAGTCACGTTGTTTGTGCTCTTCTGCGTACTTAAAATATATTATTATCTATGAACAACTTTTAATAACATATCATTTGATTTAAAGACTAATTGTCTGTTTTTTGGAAATTCATATACACCATTTTGATATTTTTTTGTAGCTTTAAATGACAGTTCGATTTATTTTTGAGCTTATTTTAACCTATTTAATCAAACTTATATAAAAAACTTACATAAATAAAATAAAAATATACAATAAATAAAAGTAAAAATAAAAAATAAAAAAATATTACAAAAATAAATAAAAGTTGAATACATTAAAAAACATAAAGAAGCTTCATTAAAATAAATCAGAATTTGGAGTATTTCTGTCTTGATATATTTAACGAATATTTTTCAAAAAAATTTTTTTTAATATTTATTTATTCATCATATAAGATTTTTGTATATATGTTTGTGAATTAAGTACCTACATATATTCAAACAAATTCTTTTATATTTATGAATGAACTATTTTTTAACATATATTCAAACAAATTCTTTTATATTTATGAATGACGAATTTTTAAAGTATTTCACAAAAAAACAATATTTAGAAAACTCTAACTCGGTAAACATACTCAAATTGAATTAAAAATTAAAAAAAATGTAAAATTAAAATGAAATAATTAAGTAATTAAATGACAATAATTTATGCATATAATAACTTAAAATATTTCACTTTTATTTAATATACAAATTTTCTACTATTTTATTTAATTTTATTATCATTATATTTTCAAAATTCCTTTGCTCTTCATGCAATATTCAATATTATTTAAATGCTCGTTAGTGTATTCAGGTTTTACGCCTCAGCACTTTGCAGTAATTTCAACTTGTTGTTGACATTTTGTTGCCGTATTTCAATCAAATTTATAAGCCATGTTTTAGGCATTGTCAACGCGCACACACACACAAATTCCAAAATTCTCATACGCAACGTTGACCCACATTTTTTTTTTCTTTCACCCAACCCAAAAACACCCTTGAAACAGACAAGCCCACATGCGGGGCACACCGAAGCGGAAGAGACAGTCCAAATAATGCCAGAAACAAATAATAGAAAGAGATAGATAGCTAAAGTGCGAGGGGGGCAAAACGAAGACTGTAACAAGGAGGGTTGCAATTTATATATTCGGGGCGCGGTTTTTTTTTTCGGTGCTCTCCATTTGTTATGCATCTGGAAAATTGGGTCAGCTCTATGCACTTGCCGCATATTCATATGCCATATTTATGGCATTATGCAAGGCCATTTGCAAGGCAGTTAGTTTCATATTTTAATTTAAGCTGCGCCTCGGGCCATCGCAGGGCTCATTAAGAGCGAGAGAGATAAAATGAAATGATGCCACATCCTGCGGCCCACTTCAGCTAATTATGCGACTGCAGCGCCTCCAGCTCTGATGCAGCTTCCTTCAGGCACAGCTCGGTTCTCAAAAAAACAGAAAGTGGCCGCGCGCGCCTCGAGCTATTGTCCAAGTTTCTGTTGACCAAAGTGGCAAAGTGCTTTGTTTTCGTTTCACTCTTAAATGTATTAAGCGTGGATTTCGTGACTATCTGCAGATAAAGTACTTAAGACTTTATAAAACGCAGCCATGTACAGCTACTTGTAAGTTTATACAGCGCAGTTTAAGTCCGACAATAGTTAATCTACTCTAGACGGTATTCATGTTATCAATATATTCCCTCTGTCTGTCTGTTTCTAGACAAGAGCTAAAGAAAACTTAGCTTGGCTTAAGCAAATGCTTAACCTGTTCGAGCCAAGTCAACACTCGGATTTACTCTATTATGACGCACATTTTTCCCAGACTCACTCAACAATAGATACAACAAAAAAAAACAAGCACTCATCAGCGATCAGCCGCAGCGAAGAGGAAAATGTGCATATGTCATATCATTTATCAAAATTACCATGGCCCAGGCGGGAGAGAAAGATAGAAATTTCAAATGAAATGTTATGCATATGACAAGAGCTGCCAATGAAGCTATCAGAGACAAGAGGGAAACCCAACAGAAACAACAACAATATTTTTCTTGGGGTTCGTTGTCAATGAGATTGATTGTTCCGTAAGCGTTAAAGGAAACAAATACTTTATCGTGGCCCAAGTGGCGCCCAGTCTCAGGTGTTGGCCAAACAAACGTACATTAATGATGATGTTTTGCCCGAAGACTTTGCGACAGTCAAGTTGTTGGATATATCGTACTGATATCTTATAGGGAGGCGTTGAAGTCTTGAGCTTGGTCAGAGTGTGAAAAATGGCGCTGTGTTTACTTTATTTATTGTGTTCACACCTAATGGAACGTAAATTATAAAGCTCAGCGCTTAAAATCTTAGATATTATAAGTATTAAGCTGTACACATTTAGCTGGGTTTTTTTTTTTGTATAAATAACAGCTTACGAGCAAGGCATAAACAATAACAAATAAGCAGGCTGTCTGTAAGAACCTCTCAGTTTTTAATGGGCAGACTCTTCGCTCGCCTCTAGAATGCGAAGCTTTAACTTTTTGAGAATTACAAACAGACTTTTCTCTCATAGGTAGAATTCGAAGCCAGTCAGACTTTTCTCTCGCCTCTCGAATTCGAAGCTCTAACTTGTTAAGAATTGCAAGCAGACTTTTCTATTGACTCTAAAATTCGACGCTTTAACCCGTTGGGAATTACAAGCCTTAATCAACAAAAAAACAACTAAGCGAGCAAAGGCAAAGTTAATTTTCTATGTGTTTTTCCCATAAAGCAACTGTATCTAAAACCAAGTAAGAGTGCCCTAGTCGGGAGTGCCCGACTTGGAGATACCCTCAACCCTCTTATACCAACATCAAATGCAGCTCGTCAATTTGTATCCATTCTGACTCTCCCCCTTTTACCCATTTTCAATGGGTGCAAAATATAAAAAAACAAGAATTTGAAATATTTGAAAGTATTTGATTATAAAGACAAGTATGGATATATGATGCACATATGTGTGCAAGGGTATTTAGTCTGCGGCACACAAAAGTCAACTTCTTGTTCTCACTTTTTCCTCTCATTTTCACGTAGAGTACTCTACCTTGTGACTGGCGACACTTGCGCAAATATGAAACTTATTTTGCCTTATTTTGCCTTATTTTGACATATTTATATTTAAGGCGCAACACTTGCTAAACAATTATTTGCATTTCGCTTAGCAACAGCTCGCGAAATAAATAGCAAAAAGTTAAATATATTAAAATATTTTTGTAAACAGTTGGGTTTTTGCTAGGCCAAGTGGCTTGTAGAAACTGCTAACTCGTTTCGCTTGAATATATTAAATATAAAAATAATAACAAATGCGAAAAAAGCCTTCAGAAATAATATTTTCATTTCCGAACAAGCGATTATTTGCAATTTGTCATCGATCGGGGCTCGGCGCTGAAATCTGAGTCTCAAAGTCGGCAACTGAAGCTGATTTTGCCTTTTTTTTTTCTTTGGCATATCAAATAACTGGCAAATTTCAAGGAACTTTATCTGAAGCGAGCACGAGCAGCAGCTGAGACGGCATAAAAGTAGAGAATGAGGCAAAACAAGTAGGAGGTTCTAGTCCGACTAGGGGATAGCCTGAACCCTCTTCTTCCGACAGGCGATAACTATAAAATGAAAGATAGTTGATATATCAAGTTTGGAGACTCTAGCTCATATTATTTGCCAAAATTGCCCAAAAAACGGGATTTGGATATCGATTATTATCGATTACTTGGAAACGGAGCAAGTTATCGAATATCGGAAACAAACTCGAACTGCGCGGTTACTAGGGGGACCTACAGCTAAAATTTCAAGTCTCTAGCTCTTATAGGTTCTGAGATCCCTGCGTTCAAACATACGGAAGAACAGACAGACGGACATGGCTAGATCGACTCGGCTATAGATGCTGATCAAGAATATATATACTTTATGTGGTCGGAGATGCTTCCTTCTGCCTGTTACATACATTTGCACAAATACATTATACCCTTTTCACCCATTTTTCAGGGTATAATAAATCTAATAAGAATTAAATCTTGAATATAGATCTAGTCTAAGCTCAACTTCCTTGGGTAAGCAATAAGTTTTTTCCGCAATATCTTAATGTAAATTTAATGGGCCAATATGAAGTCACAGTTCATTATAAAATACTTGATGTACCCTTTTAACTAAAACTTTTTTGCAAATCTCAACAAAAAAAAAACTGAAAATCAATTTGTTTTGCTTATTTTCTTTTTCATTTTTCTCCCAAACTTGTTTTTACACTTCAGCGAGCGCACAGACAGCTTGATGGGAAGGGGAAGGGGGAGGGGTAGCTGTGTATTCTAGGCCTACAACATGTATTCGAAACTAATTTAAATAAAAACCAATCTGGCTGAAAATGTCAAACATAATTCGAGCCTACTGCTCGGCATCTTATCGCTTTATGTGTTGTGACGGGTCTGGCAAACTTTGTCGTTGGCTTTGTTGTGCGTGTGTAAATGTGTGTGTGCGTGTGTGTGTGTGAGTGTGTGCTACGTAGCGTGACTGTGACTGCAACTCAAATCAAATTGCCAAACGAACTTTCCACAAACAATTTTTATTTTTATGGCTCTGCCAGCAAGCCCCTCTACACACCCAATACACCCCCCCCCCCCTCCCTCCATCCCTCGCTAACCTATGCAAAAGTCGCCCCAAACACTAAAACGAAAACCAAATACCCGACACGTTTCACTTTCGCTGAACTTGAAACGACGACGAACTTGAGAACATGGCCGCGCATGCTGATGATTATCCCGGACCAGCCGGAGAGCATCCTTAAGCCTACACAGAGGATAAACCAGCTTTGAGTCGAGTATGCACGCCTAGGAGATGCCCTGTAAGCAGCCCTGAGCTCAGACGTCACAGGCTAACCCAGCCTCAAGTCGAGTATGCACGCCTAGGAGATGACCTGAGCTCAGACGTCGTCAGACGTTCCCCTAACAATTAATCTATCTCTAATAACTCATGTGTTTATGCTGCGATTATTGTCAAATTTTCAGATCCTCAAGTTGAGGGTCTCATATGTGCAGGTACTTAAAATCAAGGCTGTACTTCGTAAAGTACTCGACTAATTTCAGGCGATGTATTGGGAAGGTATCTAGTAATATATCCTATATATTCTATTGATGGCAATAACTTTCATAGTCTCTGGATATGCTGAGTTTGATGAGCTGAAGAATATGTCAATCCATATTCCAAAATGCCAACCCTCCCTCCCTAATGAAGTCTCATAACCAGCATACCCTCTTTTAGGCATTTACCCTCCGCACAGGGTGCACGAAAAAAAGAGGAGACAAAGCAAAACAGACATAAAAATGCTTAGGCGAAGGCAAACGACTGCGATAAGCGAACAGACAATGAAAAAGAAAGTGGACAGCCAAGTACTGCTCACTTTTAGGCGCTTTGAGGCCCGCAGACCCTGCCACGAATTTTCGTAAATAGGTCGGGCAAAGTTATGAGCATTGAGGCAAAAAAAAACATTCGACTGCATCATAAAAGATTACAATGAAACAGACCGCAAATACAAATAAAAACGTCCGCAAGCAATGGCATTTATATTGGCCAATATTCAAGAGACCAAGCCCCGCCCAGCTGCCCCTCCTTCCGCCCTCTCTCTATATCGCTATATAGAGAGAGTATTTGGCATGAACTTCAATGGAAATTAATTAGCTGCTCATCAAATGTGGCAGAGCGACAAATCAAGCAGGAAGACGGCCTGACCTCAAGCATAAGGTCAGGAAATTGGATTTATTTTGTAATGAAACGCAGCTATCAATATCACAGGTAAATTGATTGGCCAGAATCTGTTGGCTATTGATTGTGGCCAAGGTTGTAAATAACTAATCAAAATCTATGTCTACCAAATGTTGAAGTTCACATTTACTGCACGCAGCTAGATAACTTAATTAACTTTGAAGAATGTTATTGAAAAATACGTTTAATTAAAATACAATTTTAAATCGCAGGTGTTTTCATAGGTCTATAAATAAGACTTTTGCGTTGAGCATATGATTTATTACTCTTTAAAAATAAAGAAGCAAGCGACTTTAGACTTTTGGGATTCCCCTTTTCGTTTGGCTGGTGAAAAAAAAGTTGCAAAAGTATAAAAATTCATCAACTAATCGTGAGATATTCTCTTTCATTAATTGAAGAGCTGTTAATTACCAAGAATATATATAAGCTGATATAGAATATATATACTTTAGGGTGTCGGAGATGTTTCCTTCTATGCTTTACACATTTCATGACAAAATTATAATAATTCTAATATTCGCTTTATTCAAAAGCTCCAACAATATTCTAAAATTAAGCAACATTTATTTTCTATTATATTATAATGTTAAATATTTCTTAATCCAATAAATTTGGATCGCACTAATATGAATAAAATAAAGAAAGCAGGCGTGAAGATTAAATTATGTTAATGAAATGTTTGCGAATTCCTCACAAAAAAATGAGAACTAAGAACTAAGAAATTATAGAATATATTAAGCCGGTTTTAGATTTTTAATTTAAGCAGACATTTTACGGACACTTTCGCTCCAAAAAGAACGAAATAACTAATAAATTCCAAAAATATAAATAAATTTAAAAATAAATCAAATTTAAATATATACTTATAGTAATAATATATAATAAAATAAATAAAATAGCAAATAAAAATTATAAAATAATAGAAATACAAAAAGTAAATAAATATATATAACAAAAAAAATATATACACTAAGTAAATAGTAAACAAATAAAATTTAGTAATTAATAGAATATATAAAAATATGACAAATAAATATAAATAAATAAACTTGATAAATTATCTTTATGTATGAGCAAGGCATTTCATTATATTTTTTGAAGGGCAAAATGTTTATTTCATAAAATTTGTTTAATCATCTCAAATTTCTTTACATGTAAAAAAACACTGTACTACCCAAGTTCGTATATGGATTTTTTGTAAGTGCACTGAACCCAGCGTCTGTTGATTTGCATTTACATAAGTGCATGGCCAAGCCCAGGCCATTAAAACTGTTATCAAAACTCCGACCGACTAAACCGAAACTTTATATGTGTCCAAGTATAAATATGCTTATATATATATATATATATATATATATATATATATATGTGCAGCCCGTTGATAAGCTCAGCTTCGGACAATAAACTTTCTGTAGCGCACCCAATTTTCCCAAAACTGTTTTCCAATTCGCAGTGCATAAAAAGGGGCAACCACTTGGACCTTTTTATGTGCTGATAAAAAAAAAAAACAAAAAGAAGAAGAGTTTTTCAGCAATCAAAAGACCGCAACATGTTAACTGTTAATGCCCCAGACACCGATTCGAGTCCTGAAACTCTCCATATGTGGCAGAGCCCAAGCAGAACCCAACCAACAATGAACACTGTCCGCTGGCCATAAATGCGCCAAATATAAATTATATTAAAAACAAGTAAGTTGTTGGCGAGAGTGCACGACTCGCAGATACCCTGCAAGCCGACAACAGCTGCTGTAACATAAATTAAACGAACTTTTGAGTTTATGTCTCTTCTTTGCCAAAGCTCCATAATATATAAAAGTTATTCTTAAATAACTTCTGTATTCGTTGATCAATTTTTATCATATTTTAGGATTTTAATTATGGCATCCAAATACGGGTATATACCAAAAATCAAGGCTGTTACTCAAAGAATTTTAATTGAAAAATTTTGGGGTTAGTTTTTGAAAAAGTAGATATATATTGAATCTGTGTATGCCACATATAAGCCTATGCCCTAATTGTTAAAAAAGAAGTTTTCAGTTTTTATAATATCCGTCATATGATAACAAATCTTAGGTTGCAATAAGATATTTATAGAGCTTGGGTTAATGGGTATTACTTATCGAATATTTGAAGAGGAGCAAATAGCTAGATCGGCTTGGTTTTTAATACGGATCAAGTATATATACTTTAGTCAGAGATACAACCTTCTGCCCGTTACATACCTTAACTCAACTCAACTCGAATATACCCTTTTTTTAAAAAATCATTTTCGGGGCATAAAAAAAAACAGAGGCGCAAACGAAGGGCTACCAAATTCTGGATCTCAATAATTCAAAACAATTTCATTTTATTGCGCAAGTTTTTGGGGCAGGTTTTGGGTTAACGGCACAAAGCACAGTTTAAGCTAACAATACGGCCGACACTATGCTGACCCGGGGTCGAGAGTGGCTGATAAACGGGGGTGGGGGTGGGGGGATGATGGGGTTGTGATAGGGTAAAGAGGTGGCCCTTTTTTAAATGTGCGCGCATATAAAACATTTTGTTGAGGCAAACGCCAGCGGGTCAAGGAGGGGAAAGGGGAGGGGGAGGGTCCATAAGGTAGGCGTGAAAAGCAACACATAAAGCAGCGAATCTGTCGGGGGTGCAAGGGGTGCGGGGGGAGTGTTGGTTAAAGGGGCATCAACTTACCGTTTGCGGATGTTGGCAAATATTTGGCTGCTGCTGCTGGTGCTCCTGATGAAGATGAACGGGTTCGTAATCCTTTTAGCGTCTGATAATGAAAATTCTGCCAGTCACAAGGCACAACACACACCTACACACACGCACACACGCACACCTACACACACAAGCACCAGCTTCACGGCTATTAATGAAGTCTAGTCGAACGAGCGGGGGGATTGGGCGGGGGCGGAGAGGTGAAAGGCGCGCTATTAATTAAGGTTGTATTATACAAAAATATCTTTGGAGTTGCGCAAGATTTAATGCAAAATTAACCGCGTAATTAAAGCAATTGACCGGCTTAATTAGCGCTAATTACGTGTGTTGTTGTTTATGGATTTAACAATCTTTTTTTTCTTAGATTCGTACCCGCTAAATCGAGTTCTCTCACTTCTTCACTCGAACTTCTTTCGCACTTTGATTTTTGGGTTTTTTACGACTTGTTGTTCGCACAAAAATCAAGCACTCGTTTGTTATTTGTTTATCGTAAAAACACCGGGAAAATTTTTTGCGTATTTTTTTGTTGATTTAAAAATTGATTTGAAAATCACGCAACAGCCGCAACGTAACGCACACCGCGAGTATCCAAAACCGAATGAAAGCAGCACAAAATATTTTGTGTTGTGTTTTCATATTTGTTCGTTGCGTCTAGCGCAGCGCATCAAACCTGGTTCGAACCGCAACACGTTCGAGCGCCAGTTGCGTGCACGGGCGTCGCAGCTGTGAAGGGGTTTTTGCCGTCGTATGAACGCACAGGTTGTCGCAACTGTGAATGGGAAGTAGGCGAGGGATTGAGTTTATAATAGAAGTTAATATGAATAAATGAAAAATAAATAAATAATACAAAAATGTTGTACCTTGTCATTGCTAATATTGCTTAATTTGTCTCGAAATAGAATACATCCATAAACAAATTTAGTATTCAATCGTTTCTGCCTTTATTATATAGTAGTCCGATGTTGATAAGACTTAACTCATATCTAAACAGTCTGGATGAAGTCGGAAATGCTCAGCTTGGTCACTTTGTCTTGAAAAAACAAAAACAGTTTCATACAAGAGCTTATTTTTTGGACAGATCATTCCTATGGTAGCTATAAGATATACTGATTCGATCCAGCATGTTACAGCAAGGCAGACCTTTGCTACATTTCATGAATATATAGACATATGATAGATTGAAAACTTAAAGGGAAGACAGACTTTACGAGAGTATAACAAGTTTTGAACTATATGAATAGTCATTTTATCTGGACTTCTGGTATGTAAAAATTACCACAAATTTAGGGAACATCTGATATATTAGTAAATACGCATTAAATGATTCATTAGACGAATTTTGACTTCCCATGTTTTGTGGACAATACATAGAAAGTTCGGCATATCAATCTTTTATTAAAGATAATTACAATCAGATCAAATAATTATAATTATTATACACTCTAGACAAACCCCTATTAAGATCTCTTAACAGGCGCCAGTTGCAATTATTTGGTATTGTAAATAAATATCTTACACAAATTGCTCAGCCATAAACCCCTTTTAAAAACTCCGAAAATAGTATTCATTAATAAAAAAAGACGACAAGCTAAGCCGACAAATTGGCCCGCAGACACACTGTGGCTCATTCATTTGAATGAGACACTAACTCGAATTTCGAATATTCACAATATTCACAGGCAACAACAAAAGGTGCGCACCGAGGACAACTGAAGTGCTGGCAGGGTATTTGCAAAATTCAGATTTTCATTTCGTGTAATTAAAACCAAACAGCAGACGGACGGACGGTCGGACGGACGGACGGACAGCCCGAGAGTTTCGGTAGAAAAACATATCAGTAAGCCGGGCCAACACAGAAAACAACAACAGCAACAACAACAACAACAGCAACAACAACAATAGTTGGTTGCCTTGACAACCCTCGGGCCCAAGCAATTGACAGTTGTTGCAGGTAAAGCAGCTCAGTGGGAAAAAGGCCACAGCAGAAAGAAAAAGCGACGCACCTGCAAAGAAAAACAGCAAATTTTCCCAGCAAGTGTATCGCGAATTCGGCGAAAAGCTGTGCGGAAGTGCGCAAAAATAGGTGCTGAAAAATCATTAAAAACCGACGACAACAACAACAACAACAACAAGAAGCGGAGTGTAGGAGGGAGCCGTGCCACGCCCTCAACGCCAGGACCATGAACTATTACGACGAGGAGATCACAATCAGCGGGCCAACGGATGGCAAGCATCTCAGCAGCATGCAAACGGAGCGACAGTCTGGAAGGGGCGGAGCGGCGGGTGGACAGCGGGCGGGCGGCAGGCAGCGTCATATGGTGAGTAGCCAGCGAGCGCTAGAGATGGGAGCGTGAGTCGTGCCTGGATCTGGCGTGAGTATTCTGAACAAGCGTTAGCTAGAGAAGTTTGTTAGAGATGGGCGCGTGTAATAATTGAAAACTAAGTGCGATGTTCGTGAGTCACGCTTGAGAGATCTTAGCAAGTGTTATATAGATTTGGAGTTAGAGATGGGAGCGTGAGTCGTGCATGAGTCTTGCGTGAGTATTCTGAGCAAGCGTTAGCTAGAGATGTTTGTTAGAGATGGAAGCGTGTAATAATCGAAAAAGTAAGTGGGGTATTCGTGAGTCGTGCTTGACAGAGCCTGGCAAGCGTTACATAGAGATGGAGTTAGAGAAAGGAGCGTGAGTCGCGCATGAGTATTCTGAACAAGCCTTAGTTAAAGATGTTTGTTAGAGATGGAAGCGTGATATAATTGAAGAAATAAGGGCTTGAAAGCTTAGCAAGTGTTATATAGAGATGGTAGTTAGAGAAGCGTGAAATATTTGACAGAGAAACATAGATGCAATAGTCGTGAGTCGTGCGTGAGTCCTGCAAGAGATATCTTAACAGATGTTAACAATAGTTGTTGGTGAGTTAGTAAGGCTCGTGAGTCGTGCGTGAGCATAGGCAGCGACAGCTAGTGATGGGTAAATAGAATAGCGAAGAAAGCACTGTGCGATACTCGTGAGCCCAATGCGATACGTTAGAACTAGAGATGAGTGCGTGACACATAAGTTGCCAAGCTAATGATAATGTTACATAAGGTGAGACAAGTGAAAAATGAGCGGAAATCTGTTTTGTGGTATTTTAAATCTCCTTCAATCCTGAATCAACCCATTCTCAAAGATCTCAGATCTCACACTTATCGTAAAATACCTGCCAGTACCTCATGTTAGGTACATCCCATAGCTCCCAATCCTTTAAGCAACCTCCACTAAATTTTGTTTAATCCACAGCAGATGCAGGGCAGCTCCGCGGACGATGACGGACTGCTGCAGGATATCATAGATCACGACGACGACGACGAGGCCGACGACAGCGAAGACGACGACGACGACGACAGCGAGCTGCAGCTGGGCGGCATTGCTGCACCAGTGCCACGCCCACAAACACGTCCGGGCAGCACACGAAATGCCAAAGGGGCGCAGTCGATGATCGCCGAAGATCAGCTGAGCTTCGGCAGCTCCGACGAGGCAACTGGAGCCAAATTGGCGCATCAGAAGCTGCCGCTGCCCACGCAACAGAAGCGCAGCGCCGGACAGGAGGTGTCCACATTCAATCTGACGCCGGATAAATGGGAGCAGCTGCCGCTGCAGCCGGAGCTGAAGGAGCTCTTTCCGTACATACTCAAGTACACGCCGCAGGCAATCGAGACGCCGTACCATCTGCAGCCCTTCATACCGGAGTTTGTGCCCGCCGTGGGCGATGTGGACGCGATGCTGAAGGTGCAGGCGCCGGCGCTGCTGCAGCCGCAGCGGCAGCGCGAGCTGGACGAGCAGCTGCAGCGGCTGGGCCTATGGCTGCTGGACGAGCCGTCGGGCGCACAGAGCGAACCGAGTCTGATGAACATCAAGATGCGCTCGGTGCTGAGCGGCAGCCGAGGCGGCAATGCCCGCCATGGCGCCTACTCGGCCACGCTGGTGCCCACGGCCAGGTCCGGCAAGGATATCGAAAAGTGGATTGGCGAGGTCGAGCAGGTGCACATGACGCAGGCCATGTACGATGCGCAGCCACGCAAGGATATCGATGCACTGCTGCTGGACTGGCCGCGCTCCTTTGGCGCTGCGGCCACCAAGGATGCTTTGGACGAGGCCTATCGCGCCTGTCTGCAGCAGCAAATCTCGCTGACGGACTATGTCCGTGTGCTCTGCGAACGCTTCGGCGTGGAGGGACCACTCGATACCCAATCGGATTACATACACAATATCCAGACGCTGTTTGCCCTCTACCTGGCCGCCAGTCAGGCCTGGGAGTAGGCGAAGGAGGAGGAGGCAGGAGCTGGTCCTGGTACTAATAACGCTAATGGCTTCGATTAAATGACAGCCAGACGCCGTTTGTTTGCCTTTGTGCGGAATGTGACCGCTGTTTGGCCATTAAATCGCCTGGAAAGCTCGTTACTCTCGTTTGATTTGGGGATGGGGGGAGGGGGGGACTGTGGGAGTAGTTGTGGGAGCACTTGTGGACTCTGCGTCTGCAGTGCGAATTCCTTTTGGTGGCAACTTGCGAAATTGTCGGCTTTATCTGCCGCATCGGCAGCTTCAAGCGACAAAAATGAAATTTGGTTTGCAATTTTTTATGCGCTGCGTTTTGGGTAAGCGAATGGGGTATATTGAAGTGGGCGACGATTTGAGTCAGTCAAGGATTAAGGACCCGAGAGTGGCTATGGCTATGGATATGGTATTTGAATCCACGGATATCGTAATATAAATAAATTTTTGAGAGTCTATAGTCTATATCCAATTCTAATAAAAATTCTAACGGCAAAGATATAATACCCCAAGAAATTATTCTTATAGATCCTGATCCTGCCTCCTTTAACACAAAAGTATAATACCCTTTGTAAGCGTATAAAAAGGAAAATAAACACCTAACTGTATTCTAGCTGACAAAAAGTATATGAATATAAGAGCACAATTACCTGCTAAAGAACAGCTTCACATTACTCTCTTGCTCTCTCGCTCTCTCTCTCTCACTCACTGACACTCTCTTCAACTCAAAAGCGAGCCAAAAAGCATCACCAAACGGCGCGTACTTTACCGACTGTCAAACATAATTTCAAGTGCTTAGAATGGCTGAAAGATTGTTAAATATGGCACTTCACAAATACACATACACCACGACCTAATCGCATTTAATTAATTCACTAATTTAAATCAGTTAATAAACGATTTGTTGCACACGCGCAGAGAGCACAACAGATCGATAGGACAGACGCGCACAGACTGAATTGCCTCATTTGACCGACGCCTACGCTTAGCCGGCATTCGCACTAACACAATTACAACTAAGAGCACACAACTATTTAGGCTCCTGCGCTCACAGCATGCACAATGCTCGCTGCGGCTGGATACTCAGCTAAGATAACGGGATCAAAAGCGTTACGACCAATGGCGTGTAAGGCAGTAAGCATATCAATTACCTCTCTCCCCATTCAAACCATTCACAATCCGCGCTCTCTGGTGTAAGCAGTGCACATAACGGGGTCAAAAGCATAAAGCCGAATAATTGTTATTACTTTTGTGTAAAAGGAGGATCGCTTAGACTAAAATATATACAAATACTTAATAGTAAACGACTTCTAGAAGATAAAAATGGTTTGAAAAGGAGTTTGAATTGTCAATGCGCTACATTTACTGATATACATTGGTATATACTATTATTAAAATATTTGCATTATTTTGTATACCAACTTGACTACAGGGTATATAGCCGTCAAGCAGCCTCGTCAAGCGCCTTCTTCCCTTTTGTTTTGTTGCTGTTCCTGTGTCTCGTTCAAGTGCCAAAAGGCATAACAAGTCACAATGGACGCAGAGGCGTGCTGGGCTGTTGCATTGAGAATGAAATGAAAAACTGCTGAAAAGTTGTGCGGAAAAGTGCAACAAAACGAACAAACAGAAAAACAACAACAGCAATAGAAATAGCAGCAGTTGCAGAAAAAGTGACTGAAATAAATAGTGAATTGTGAAAATGGAAAGCGCAATGCAATTTTCACAGCATGCTTATTGGGGCAGCAGCATGCCTCCACCCCACCCCACCCCAACCCTAGCTGATGCAGCAGTTAAACCAATCATCCACTTGGCCAAATCGTCAACAACAGCAAATGGCTAATTAGAGCCGCTTAAGACAACATTGAGCAGGCCCAAAGCCAACGATGACGTCGCCGCCAACACCGTTGCCGACCTTAATTATGCGTAAACCTCCGCAAAAGACCCCATTAATGACATTTTGCGTTGTGCAAGCGGCTGCAGTAGACACCCGCACTATGTCCTGGCGGGGGTGGCGGGGGTGCAGCTGGCTGTCAATCAAAGCGGCCGTCATATGCAAAATGCATATGCAGTTAATTTTCGGCGCCTTTTGTGCTTGGCTGTTGCCTGCGATTGACGTTGCAAGCGGCATGCGGCTCATTAACAACGGGTGAGAAAGCATAATGGCCAAAATGAACTCCTCGCAACAATTTAAGAAAAATATACCATTATAGATACAAAACATATGGCAAAGTTTGAGTAAAAAATAAACAATTTAAATTTTACAGTTAAAAACTTCAAATAATACCATATACTAAATACTTAAAATACCAACCAAAAGTTACTTAATGCTCTGGCTAGTACGCTGCGAACGCAAAATACCAAAAACAGAAAATAGTATTTCCAGCATGCAGTCATGAGCCGCATACCTAGCACAACTTGTTGCCCTGCAGCAGCATTTTTGGTATTTCGCACAGTGTGGCAACGCCGCGAGCATTTCAAGAAAGCGGCGCACGAAATTGTTATTATCAAAACAGTTTCACATGTTTTAAGCGTGCACAATGCCGCGTTCCAATGCGGCCGATGAAACTGAAACTGAAACCGAAACGAGATGCGATTACTGCCAAACAGCGATAGAGGATGACAATTATCTGGATTGCCAGAAGTGTGAGCGGAGCGTGCACATCAAGTGTTTGCCGCATGCGAGCACGCCGGGCGATCTGCTGGGCGATGTGTTCTTCGATTTCACGTGCATCAAATGCGTGCGCCGGGAGCCAACAGCTGGCGAAGACGTGCCCAAGGAGCGTTTCGTACGCCAGCGCATACCGTGGCTGCTGGTGCTGACGCTGACGCTCTACAATTTGTCCATAAAGTCGAAGGGCTTGAGCCACCATGGCTATTTCCACTGGCGGACGCACATCATCAGCTTCGTGGACAAGAACTGGAACTACATCTTCGAGCCGCGTGTGTAAGTAGCGGCAAGTTCCGGCAGCTAAAAGACCAAAGCTAACATTAAGTCCTCTTACCCACAGACGCCGCCGCAAGCAATGGGCTGGTTCCGTTTCCGGTGCTCTGTCGCACAACAGCCCGGAATACTTTCAGTCCGGCGTGAACGTGTGCCTGGAGCACGGCTGGTGGCGACTGGCCAAGCCCAACCTGACGCCGCGTAGCGTGCGCGCAGAATGTGAGTCTGCATCAGGCAGAGAATAAAGAAAAGAGTTTATATAAAAATTCCATTTGCAGATGAGCAGCGCCTGCTGGAGCGCCAGCAGCTGCGCACAGATCGCCGGGCGCCAGCGCTGGACGAGAACAGCTGCGGCAGCGATTTGTCTGTCACAGATCATCTGAGCGACGCACAGGCAACCGTCACAACGGAGGAAACGGAGGGTTGTGCGCGTGCCATGTGAGCGCCCAGATCTAAAGATTACTTAACAATTTTATTTAAACATGTTTTTTACAGTCCCTACATGGGTCGCCTGCCCAAGCTGCAGCCGGAAGAGCAGCAGCTGCAGCAGCAGGAGGAGCAGCTGCTGCAACAGGAGGAGGAACAGCTGCAGCAGCAGGAGGAGGAGCTGCAGCAGGAGTCGGAGGAAACGCTGGAGGAGGCCGCCGCACAACAGCAGCCGCTGAGCAGCGTGCAGGCCAGCCTGATGGACTTTCTGGCCGAGAGCTTGGGCGGCGATGATCTGAGCATGTTTATGCCGCCGCCGCTAATTGGCGCCGGCGACAAAGGCGACTTTTTCATGTCCGATGCGCTGCTCGAGGCGCCCGGCAACAGCGCCAGCCTGTTTGAGCTGGAAAATAACTTTGGCTTGCCGCCCGTGGAGGAGCCCGAGCCGGCGCCAAAGCTGCAGCAGCCAAAGCTGTCGTCGAGCAGCAGCAGCTCCTCCGAAAGCGAGGAGGAGTCCATGGAAACAGAGCAGCCGGCAGAGGAGGAGGAGAGCAACAGCTACCAGCCGCGCATAGTGCAGGTGACCAATTTTCAGGCACAGGAGCAGCAGCAGCAGCCGCCAGATATCAAGGAGGAGCCGCCTGAGATTAAGGAGGAGACGGAAGACGCGGAACTGGAGCCGCCAGCGAGCAGCAATAGAGAGATTAACCTCGAGCCGTGCAAGCCAAGCGGTTTTGTTCGACAGCCGCGTCGCAACTGGCCCTGGCTGCAGGAGACCGAGCCGGAGGAGCCGGAGCCGCAATCGGAGGCGCAGCAACTGCGTCTCATGAACGTCCAGGAGGAGGAGCAACTGCAGCAGCAGCTGCACAAAATCTTCGCGCTGGAGCCGCACAAGCAGGGCGATGTGCCCGCCTATGTGCGGCGTCTCTATCGCAAGCTGTGCGTGCGCCAATGGAAGCGCGAGCACAATCGACCCATCTTCAATCTGGACGAGCATATCGATCCCACGGCACGTGCCCGCCGGCCGCAGCCACAAATACTGGATCGCTATCAGCTGCTGGAGCAGGGCAACCCGAGCAATCGCAGCTCCTTCTATGCACGCATTGCGGGCCACACCGAATACGAGCTGTTCGAGTCGCCCTACACGCAACGCGTGCTGCATCCGTTCATCTATCGCAACCGGAGCATGGCTCCGCCCTGGCTCCGGCTGATGTGCGAGCTGCAGTATCGCGTCAATCGCTGCTATCCCAATCGCTCCACCATCGACTTTTGCTATGTGCGACCGCAGCACATACCGGCGGTCAATGCGCTGCTCCAGAGCGTCTTCTGGCCGGGCATTGATGGTGAGTTGGGGGCGTCCACTTATCTACAAATACATAGCCTAATCTCTCCTCTATTCCAGTGAGCGACTGCCTCAGCTATCCGGACTACAGCGTGGTGGCGCTCTACAAGAAGCTGGTCATCGGCTGCGGCTTCCTCGTGCCGGACGTGGGCTACAACGAGGCGTACATTTCCTTTATGGCCGTGCGCCACAATTGGCAGCGCGCCGGCATCGCCAGCTTCATGCTCTACCATCTCATCCAGACCTGCATGTCCAAGGACATTACGCTCCATGTCTCGGCCAGCAATTCGGCGGTCATGTTGTATCAGAAGTTCGGCTTCAAGATCGAGGAGGTCATCCTCGATTTCTATGACAAGTATTTGCCGCCGGACTCCAAGCAAAGTCGCAACGCGTTCTTTTTGCGGCTAATGAGATAGGGAATGCCCCTAATGTGTGCCTAAATGAGTTGCTAAATAAATTATAGATTATATTAGTTCAAATACGGCAGGGCTACGAAATATTTGTATCATCTAAGATATAGGATAGGATATAGCTATAGGATAGGATATATGTAGTAATCGCATGTATATAATATTTTGCCTAGCAGCAGAATGAGGACGAATTTCGTTAAATTATGTTTCAAATATCTTGAATTTTTTACCCAACGTACCTTTTGATATAGATATAGATATAAATATAGGTAAATGTATAGATACGTTTATAGATATAGATATATATATATAGATACATTTATAGATATAGATATATATATATAGATACATTTATAGATATAGATATATATAGATATAGATATATATAGATATAGATATATATATATATATATATACATTTATAGATATAGATATATATATATATAGATACATTTATAGATATAGATATATATATATAGATACATTTGTAGATATAGATATATATATATAGATACATTTGTAGATATAGATATATATATATAGATACATTTATAGATATAGATATATATATATAGATACATTTATAGATATAGATATATATATATAGATACATTTATAGATATAGATATATATATATAGATACATTTATAGATATAGATATATATATATAGATACATTTATAGATATAGATATATATATATAGATACATTTATAGATATAGATATATATATATAGATACATTTATAGATATAGATATATATATATAGATATGAATATGGATATTGATTTGGATATAGATATGGATTTGGATATAGATATGAATATGTATATAGATATATGTATATCAGTTATTAAAAATCGTTGTGCTAGGAAAATAATTAATTTGTTAATAGAAGAGTTTGGCCAAGATATCTCAAGCAAAAAGAATATATCTAGATTTAAATGTAGTTAAGATTTGTATATCATAAAAAGTTTCTAATTTATAAGTTTGATCAAGAACTCTTGAAAAACAAATAAAATACCCTTTAACAATAATTATAATACCCTATTTAATACCCTGTTTAACTTTCCAACAAATCTCGTTTCTTATAAATATCATCTTTAATGTTCCTGCCCAGAAATCCTGCATAAAATTCGGTTCATTTTGGCGAAACACATCTCAGGTTTAAATATTTTTTATTTATGCCGAAAGTTTCGGCTTTTTTGTGAGCTTAAGCAAATATTTTCTCCTCGCGTCGCTTTTTGGTGACGACGGTGCCGGGCTTGTGCTGCGCCTCCGGATGGTTGGTGAGCTCGGGCGGGCACACGGACACCGGGCTGGCTGTGACGCACTGCTTCAGGTCGTAGAAGAGGCCGCTGTCGTCCTTGGTCACAAAGGAGATGGCGACGCCCGTTTTGCCGGCACGACCCGTGCGGCCAATACGATGCGTATAGTCCTCAATGGACTTGGCCATGTCGTAGTTGATGACCAGCGAGACGTCCTTGATGTCGATACCACGACCAGCCACGTCGGTGGCCACCAGTATATCCTTGGAGCCGTTTTTGAGCGATGCCAGAGCATACTCGCGCTGCTCCTGGCCCTTGCCGCCGTGCAGCGTGCACGAATTGTAGCCGAGCTTCTCGAGGCCCTTGGCCAGGACATCGGCGCCCTTCTTCTGGTTGACGAATATGATGACCGGCGGCTCAATGCCGGCGGACAGGATCTGCATGAGCTTCTTGCGTTTGTCATTCTCGCCCATCATGTAGACGATCTGGTTGGTGCGCTCCGTCGGCTTGCCGACGGAACCGATATAGACCGTGGCCGGTCGCCGGAGATAGGAGCGCGCCAAGCGCTCCACAGCCGGCGGCATGGTCGCCGTAAACATGACCGTTTGCCTGTACTTTTTCTTGGTGTAGAAGTTCTCCATCAGCTTCTTTTCGTCCTCGGCCTCCTCGGAGTCGGGCTTGAGATTTGTGACCGGCATATACTCGAGTATCTTCTGCACGTCCGGCTCGAAGCCCATGTCGATCATACGATCCGCCTCGTCGAGCACAATGTACGTGCACTGGTTGAGCACCAGATAGCGATTCTCGAGCACATCGATCAGACGACCCGGCGTCGCGATTACAATCTCACAGCCCAGACGCAGGCGGAAGCCCTGCTCCTCCCTGGACAGGCCGCCGACAACGACGACCGTGCGTATGCCCAGTGGTTGGCCAAATTTGATGGTCTCCTCCTCGATTTGTTGGGCCAGTTCGCGGGTGGGCGCCATTATAATCGCATACGGGCCCTGATCCACATCCTCCAGACGCTCGATTTTGGGCAGCGACTGAATCCACGAGAGCAGCGGTATGAGGAAGGCCAAGGTCTTGCCGGAGCCCGTCTCGGCGACGCCAATAATATCGCGATTCTGCAGACCGATGGGTATCGCCTGTCGCTGGATGGGCGTCGGCTCCTTGTAGCCGACCGTGTCGATGATCTCTATGATCTCGGGCGGAAAGCCGGACTCGTTCCAGCTGCGTATGGGATTGGGTATTTTGCCGCCCTTGATGGTAATGTTGTAGTCCTCGCGAAAGATGCGCCAATCGCGTTCGGTCATCTCGTCGTTCTCCTTCTCCGACCAGTGTCGATCGTCCCACTTTTGTTTGTCCTCCTTGCGCTTCATCTTCTTCAGGCGCACCTTCTCCTGCTCCTTCTCCGCTTCGGTCCGCCGCTTCTCCAGCAAATCACCATAGAATTTGCTCTGTGTGCGCTTCTGCTCCTTGATATCGATGCCGGCGACGTTGCCACGTCCGAAGAACTGGACGTGATGCCGCTCCTTGTACAGATTATTGTAATCTATGGAGGTGTCCTCGCCAGCATCCCAGTCGAACACGAATTTGCGATCGTTGAGGCGTCGCACGCGTCGCTTCTTCTTCACAATGCCCAGATAGCGTTCGCGTATGGCCTCCAGTTCCTTCTCCTTGTCCTTGTGCGTCAGATCCTCAACACGTTTGTTGTCCCGGTCGCGATCCCGTTCACCACCCCCGCCGCCACCTCCGCCGCCGCCGCCGCCGCCGCCGCCGCCGCCGCCGCCGCCGCGATCTCCGCCACGTTCGCGTCGCTCGGACTTCAAGGGCGCCGGCGGCGGCGGCGCCATGGCGACGGGCAGCGATGCCGACGCTGTGGCTATGCCGCTGATGGTCCTGCTGCTGTTGCTGGCCGATTGCATTTGATCCCGCGCAGCATCGCGGGCGGCGCGCATGCGCTCCACCTCCTCCTGGCGGCGCTTGATCGCCTCGGCGGCACGTTGCTCTTTGGTCAGAAAAACGGGCTTGCTGCGCGCCTCCTCCTCGCGCTTCTTCTTGTCCAGCAGCTCCTCCAGCGACAGCGGCTCCTTCTTTTGCTTGACATCGCCCTTGTGTTCGAGTTGCTCGTCTTCCGGCTTAACGGACGTCCCCGAAGCCGAATTGTCCAATTTGGGCTTCTTCTCGGGCTCGCCGTTGCGTGCTCCACGCTCCCGCGACCGTTCGCGCACCTGACGCTGGCGCTCCGGCGAGCGTCCGTTCCGTCTGGCGCGCTCCTCCCTGCGCAATGGTTTTATTAATCATTTTTTCATATTACTCTTTCAATTGTTTACTTGCCTGGAACGCGAGCGTCGCTGCCGGCGCTCCTTCTCCCTGTCCGTTTGCCTGTCGCGCGGATCCCGTTCTCTGTGCCTCGGCGCATCTCTGTCCCGTTGTCGCTCCCGTTCCCGCTCACGTTCGCGCTCTCGTTCGCGCTCCCGATCTCTGTCGGCTGTGGCCGCGCCACGTTCGTCTCGGTAACGTTCCCGGGAACGTGAACGCCGCTTTTTATCATTCACCATTTCGCAATTAACAGCGAAAATAAAACAATTCTCCGCAGTTAAACGTTTAGCAGAAAACAAATCAGATGTGCGTGAATTAGAGATGAGCGCAGCCGGCAAGTCACAGTCACGGGCGAAAAAAACAATTACTGCACCAATTATACAACACTAAATTGACAATTTATTAGGTAAATCATATAACTAAGGATTGAAATTGAATTGGATAGGATCAGATAGATATGTGCTTCAAAATGGGGCTTGATTAATAATTTAAACATTTCGCCACAGTCGCAGTTACTTAAAAAGTGACAGTGAGACCGTTTATTGGCAGCACAAAAATACGGATTTTGAATATTGTAAAAAATACCAAAAAAATACCATCTAAACACAAATGGCGTCGGCCAGCTGTGTTTTAGTTTTTGGAGCCTCGGCCCTTGCGGGGCATTGGGGGGGGCTCAGTTTTGCGTGTTTTCTCTGTGCCAACAGACAAACAACGACTCAGCAGCAAGTGACGCGTTGAACCAGAAAGCCAGTGAAAAAAAAAAAACGAGCAAACAATAGAATCAAAAAGCTGCGAACTGCTCTAAATAGCAGACATCAAGTAATTTCCTTGATTTGCGGCAATTGTGGGCGTATAACGCTCTGTGCCTGTGTGTGTGTGTGCGTATAACGCTTTGTGTGTGTGTGCGTGTCAGTTAATTTCCCGCAGCTAGCAGCTGGCAGCGCTGCCATGAGCAACAGCAGGGATCAGGAGACGGCGCCCATTGCAGCGCCGCGCAATGGCAGCGCCTCGAATATGTTTCGCAGCTTCGGCTCGCTCTTCGGGGCCGGCGGCGGCGGCGGCGGTGCGGACAGTGCACGTCCCATAACGCCGCAGTCGAGCGATGGCTACGTGGAGTTCGGCATGCAGGATCCGGAGCGCAGCGGACGCACTCTGGGCACATTCGCGGGCGTTTTCAGTCCCGTGGCGCTCTCCATGTTCAGCGCCTTGGTCTTCATACGTGTGGGTGAGTGTGTGTCTGTGTGTGACGTCACATTTCACACTTGTTAGCTCTATCGCACCTTCTCTTCTTCTCCCACAGGCTACATTGTCGGCAATGCGGGCTTATATGTTACGTTGCTGCAGTTCCTCATCGCCTATGCGATTCTACTATTTACAGTCGCCTCCGTTTGCGCTATATCCACCAATGGAGCTGTGGAGGGCGGCGGCGTCTACTGTGAGTACTGCCCAAATATGGGAAAGCTTTGCCTATTTTTAATTTCGATTTTTTTTTTCAGTTATGATCAGTCGCACTTTGGGCCTCGAGTTTGGCGGCTCCATTGGCACGCTCTTCTTCTTCGCGAATGTTGTGGGCTGCGCCATGGCCATATCCGGCTGTACGGAGGGCGTTATGGATAACTTTGGACCGGGCGGTCATTTCATAAACGAGGCCAGCTCCCATCTGCCCGACGGGAAATGGTGGCGCTTTCTAGTCAGCAGCCTGATCAATACCTGCATGCTGCTGGTGTGCCTGGTGGGCGCCGCCCTCTTTGCCAAGACGTCAGTGATTATTTTGGGAATGGTGACAATTTGTCTTTTCGCAACGTATATCAGCTTTCTGGCGAAGGGCGCCACTAACGATACGGTAAGAGCTTATGCCCGCATGTCTCAGCGTTGGGAATTCTAATCAATCATGCAGCTAAATCCCCGCCAGGCTTATCAATCTCTATGCCAGCGTAGCCTCAGTCCAGTCCAGGGGAAAGTCCTTGTCCAATATTTTTAGAATGTGTAGTAAACTTACTTATAAAATTGTTATTTAATTTCATGTACTTACGATAATGTCGTGCGGCATATAGATAACATTCGTCTGTTGCATTATTCTGGGCCTCGGTCACTTTAATTTTCGCTGCTTCAAAAATCCCTCTGTGCTTAAGTACAGTGATCACTTCCTATGACTCACTTGTATAGACCGAAACATTTGAGAGTGCGCGACTATATAAATATTGTTATTAATTTAAATTACTTTAATTTAACTTCCATTTATAGAAGAAGTTTGAGAAAGGTTGCATACCTCCATTCCGTTTTACTTAGTCAATTTTGACTGTACCAGCGCTTAGCATATCTGAAATTGTAGTACACAAATGACGCGGAATGTGAATCACCCGGGCAGCTGCTGATAACAAACTAACATGTCCGCAAATTCAATTAAATGAGTATCAACTAAGTGCAATAAGCTTCCGCTATCTCTGATCTTTATACTATATTCATGTGCTTACATTATTCTCTCAGATTCCCGTGCCCGTGGAGAATACGAAAATGAATGGAACAAAGTTTCTGAATTATACGGGACTCAGCAGCGATACGTTGAGGCAGAATCTGGATTCGCATTATGGCACGGATTATACATCGAATGACAAGGATGTGGACTTCTCGACGACATTTGGTGTGCTTTTCGCGGGCGTTACGGGCATTATGGCCGGTGCGAATATGTCCGGTGAGCTGAAGAGTCCCTCGAAGAGCATTCCGTGGGGCACACTCTCCGCCGTCTGCTTTACATTCGTCTCGTATATTATACTGTCGTTCCTGATGAGCTGCACCACGCCGTATCAGACCATGCAGAACAATTATCTGTTCCTGATGCCCGTCAACTTGTGGCCGCCATTTACCGCCATTGGCATTTTGACGGCCACCTTTTCGACGGGTCTGAGCAATCTGATTGGCTCCAGTCGCATTCTGGAGGCTCTCAGCAAGGATCAGGTCTTTGGTTCGCTGTTGAATTTTGTGCTCCACGGCACCTGGAAGGGCAATCCCATATGTGCCGTATTTGTCAGTTGGGTTCTCGTCGAGTGCATTCTGTTGATTGGCTCGTTCAATATCATCGCTCAGATTAATTCGGTGCTGTTTATGCTCTCCTATCTGGCCACGAATCTCGCTTGCTTGGGCATTGAGCTCACCGGTGCTCCCAATTTTCGGCCACTCTTCAAGTACTTCACGTGGCACACGTGCCTCGTTGGCCTGCTTGGCACGCTGATCATGATGTTTGTCATCAATCCGATTTATGCCTCCTCCTGCATCATTTTGTGCCTGATCTTGGTCATAGCACTGCATCTGTTCTCACCAGCCACACAGGCGGCGCAGTGGGGCTCCATTTCCCAGGCCCTGATGTTCCATCAGGTGAGTTTCGGATTCCAATTTTGTTTCATTTATAATTTTAACTCCCTCTCACGATATTCGTAGGTGCGCAAGTATTTGCTTATGCTGGATCCACGCAAAGATCACGTCAAATTCTGGCGTCCACAAATTCTACTCCTAGTCTCCTCGCCGCGCTCCTGTTGCCCGCTGGTCGACTTTGTCAACGATCTGAAGAAGAGCGGCCTCTACATCATTGGCCACGTCAAGCTGGGCGATTGCAATGCTGTTGAGGATGCCGTCGAGAACCAGCTGTGGTGGTCCTTCTTGGATCACATGCGTGTCAAGGCCTTTACCGAGGTGACTATCAGCCGCAGCATCCGTGAGGGCGTTCAGCATTTGATACGCTTGTCCGGCATTGGTGCCATGAAACCAAATACCATTATTTTGGGCTTCTATGACAATGAGGCGCCCAAGGATTTCTTTCAAAAGTGAGTAGCTGGGCGTATTGTATAGGTCGTCAAATTTAAAAATTAAAAAATAAAGGGATATTTTTCAAATTTCCCAATATAAATTTTCAAGAAATTTTCCACAGTACATTTTGAGGAAATTTCCCTATATTGAGAAATACATGTTTCTACATACCTTCCCATGCTTAAAGATATTTTCATATATTTTAAAATATTTCCCCATATTTAATCAACTATTTTATTTTGATATGTAATATGGATCTTTTTGCATATGAAGAAATCTATGTATCATATATGTAAAAAAAATTCCCAATCTGTAACAGATTTATATTTCCCTTATTCTATCAAATAATTCCCTATAATTTCAGTGGCACCTCCCCCTATAAAACGGATGGCTTCAACGAGGGCGACATACAAAACTTTCCCATACGACGCGATGGTGAATCCAAACCTTTTGAGGTTCAGGAATATGTGCAAATCCTCTGCGATACGCTGCGCATGAAGAAGAATCTGTGTTTGTGTCGCAACTTTCAGCGCCTGGACAAAAACTTTATAACCATGTGCGTTGATAATAAATTTGTGCAAAACGTTTTATAAACAAATATCTAATTTCTTAACTTACAGAAGCAAGCATGTTAAGTATATCGATGTGTGGCCCATTAACGTATTCAATCCCACATCGGGTGATCCCTTTGACATGGTCTCGCTGTTCATGATGCAATTGGCGGTCATCATGTTGGCCAAGTGGAAACATTTGCGCGTGCGCATCTTTCTGTGCGAAACAAATGAGGAGCGCACCGTGGGGTAAATATTAAAAAAGGCTTTCATTAAAATTTGGCTAATTATTAAACGCCTGCCCGCAGCACCTTCGAGACGCAGGCACCACAAATGGATATATTCTCCAAGCTGAAGCTGGAGCAATCGCTGAAGGAGCTGCGCATCAATGCGGATATTATCGAGATTCAAGAATGGAGCCGGGACACGGAGTTCACACGCCATGCGCGCATACTCCGACAATTTACGGCGCAAGCGGACGAAACTTTGTTGGACGATGGCGATGAGATAGCTGAGGATAAATTCAATCGCTCGCTGTTGTATATGCAGCGTGTCAATCAAGTAATACGCGATCGTTCCGATCAAACAGCTTTATCGTTTATATACTTGGCGGCGCCGCCAAAGCCCACGCTGCCGGACTTTAATGAACGCAGCGCCAGCTATGTGGAGCTACTAACCGAGCTAACAGCCGAGCTGCCGCCCACAATTCTGGTGCATGGCGTCAGCACGGTGACCTCGACAACGCTCTAAGCTAAAATAAATCCCAACCAAACCGATTTCTCTGTTTCTCTGTTGTTGGAGATTGCAGGCGCACAGTGATATCAAATGCATTGCATATGCGGCACATAATCAAGTTTTAACAAGCAAATTTATGCACGTTCGGTCTTTCCTTTCAATTGTGAAACCCATGTCTATCAATTAACATATAAGTATGTATTTGTTTTTGTGTTGTGTGTAGGCTGAAAGCTGTAGCAAATTATAGCGTATAATCATGTATTCATGTTCAATTTTAACTCGATTTTAAAGTGTTTAGCACACACAACAACCGCTCTCTAATATCATCGAAACCCTTTGTACTAATTATCATATCAGCAATTCACAAATTAACAACTATATTTTATATGAATATTAAACAATATTTAACACATAGGTGCGGACCATTTAAAGACAACAAAAAAAAACACACACACAAACACTTTATCAATTTGTGCTCTGTTCGATATTAAAACGTTTTGTGATTCGAGAACCTGCTCTCTATATAGCAAAAAGTATTATTAAAAAACTATTGGTTTCGCAAAAATAGATTTCATTTGTTTAGCATTTAGTTTCTACATTTCTACATATTTACGGTCAATTCACAGTCAGGCGATTAACTGCTGCAACACATTTTAAGCTAGACATATAAATTAAATTATACAAATATTTTTCTGATTAGGCAGAGTTAATTGTGCTTTGTGCCTGTGAATAGCCCAATTATATGATTATTTATATTTTTACTAGCAATGTATTCGGTTCTTTCCAATAACAAAATATACATAGCGTTATTTCTTAATTTAAAACTAAACTTGTTTGATGATTTATGCGATTTTATGGGAATACTATGATTTATATATTTATATATATAAAACTGTTTGTCCTGACTGAATGACTGGTTGACTAACTGACTTACTGACTGACTGATTGACTGGTGAAGCTGAAATTTTCACGATAGTTACCTTATTTGATGAAGGGGCACGTTTAGAAGGCGTACATCAGGCTCAAACTCATTTTCAAAGTTGAGAAAAATGCATTCCTTTTAAGTTTATTTATATTTTTTTGCCTGTTTGTACATACAAGTGTACATGTTTTTCTGTATATTTGCGAACATGCATACATACATGCATACGTACATACATACATACACATATACATACATACATACGAACATACATACATACATACATTCATTCATACGTACGTACATACATACATAATTACATACATACATACATACATCCATACATCCATACATACATACATACATTCATGCATACATACATGCATACATACATGCATGCATACATACATACATACATACATACATACATACATACATACATACATACATACATACATACATACACAAAAAAAAACAACAACATAAATGGCACTTCATTACTGGCTAAACATGAAAAACTGCAGAGCCTACTTGAATTCTTGAGAATCGAGGAGGAGAGCACTTGGTAGAAATTCGTTTTATTTAAATTTGCAGCATAGCGTAAAATAAGCTTGGTCTGCGTTTGGTGTTCAAAAACAAATATGCATGCATAAATATATACATACATGCATACATACATGCATGCATACACTAACACACATACACACACACACACACATATATACACACATACCCAAGCAACCAGCCGTATGGTAAGCGGTCCATAGATACTTCCACAGCTGTATATATGCTTAAAAGACTTGGCAACAGAAGTAGCTATCGGTGTTTAGAAGTATATGTATGTATATAATAATATTCTTGGTCAAAATTCATGAAATATTAGTACCCTTAAATATCCAATATAGGCATAGGCCAAAATTTCCCATCCCCATAACTCGGTCAAATCTCATCAGATTTGCACGAGGTTTGGCTCTTTGTTCATGTTTTGGCCTCTATATCAAATTGGCATAAAAATCTGGCATTTTTCTGGGTCAAAATTCATGTGGAAATGGTAGAGAATTGAGAGAATTTATTTTGTGCGAACCACGGGCAAGGCCGGGGTATACCCGCTAGTATTATATCTACATATATGTTAAAACGGACAGACGGACATCGCTTTAGCGACTCGGCTGCTGATACGGATCGGCTTATAGTAATAATTAAATAGAAATTCGTTCTACATTATTTCTTGATACACTTAGAATACCCTCTAAAAATGGAGTACATTTAAATTAAATGCCAGCTAATCCCTTGGCTGACACGCAGTCTGGATTTTGGGCACAGCTGGCACGGAGAAAGCAAAACGAATTTTCGCAGAAACAAACAAAAATTATTAGATACATATTGCACTCATAATGCTGGAATATTACATGGTAATTTGGCTGAGAACTGCAGACGCAGAACAATGCTCGCACTGGAACAAAAGAGAAGGAAGGAGCAGCAGAACGGGCATTGTCTGGCGAAACAAAAGGGCTGCGGTTGGGTCAAGTGCGAGTTTCGACCCAAAAAAAAAAAAGGGACAAAAGGCAGATTGACATGGAAAACAATCTCACGCAATAGACGAAACAATACTTTTTGACTTAACTAATCGCATTTTCGCAATTTAGCGCCAACGCATAATCCGCACAACCAAAACGATTAATCTAAATGGAGAGGGCGAGGGAGAGGGAGGGGTAGAGGGACGAGGGAGAGGGAGAGCTAGAGGGATTATCATCAGTTGCTCGAGAGGCTCGCCTACTCGGGCTATTGTTCGCTATTTTGACAAGGACACGCAACTGGCCAAATGTTGTTGGCCAGGTAAGCCAAATGCTAATTGGAAAACTCACCCTTCGAGGGCGTGGCCGATCTTTAGCTGATCTCCAGATCTGCTTTCGCTGGAAATTGCGGCCCTGATGTCGAGCTGTTTTGCGGTCGCGTGGCACATCGATCAGCGGTTCATCAGGTTCGTCCTGATCACAGAAGCAGAAGCCAGCGTCAAGATCAAACGTCATGATCCTGCCGCTGCCCTTTGTCTGTCGGCGGGTTCAGCGGGATCTGATCTTTGTTCTTGTCAATTTGTGTGAAATTTTCTTTGGTCAACTCTTGACTCTTGCGACTGGGTCCATCATTTGTACATTTTAGCCATGCCCGGCGCTCGACGCCAGCTTGTTTTGGAATTGTTTTGGCCGACTTCTATAGAAATGCAGCCAAGTGTTTGAATTGATTTTTTTTTGTGCCCTACATCGTGTTAATTAACCTTTCGTTGCGGCTTCTTGAAAGTGGGCTGGAGCTCTGATGGCCATTCCAAGCGGATCACTCAAATGTTTTGTGTGCATAATGGACTCGAGTCGAGTGCTTCGTTCCATACGGAAATTGCACGCAGAGCATGATATGCACTTCTATATCTCGATCTAGATCTGATTGTCATTGTATACCTATTCTCTTAAACTGAGACAACTTTTTCATTCATGACAAAAGTAAACTAAAATGAACGGGTATTTTCGTCATGCCGAAGATCTAATACTCTTTCGAATATGTAAACTGGAATGTCTTCAACAAAAGCTAAAGCTAAGGGACATAAATATTCGACTGATTATTCCTTTGGAAGCCATTTTATATAGTTAACCGATCTGATGTGGTTATTCGGGGAGTATAGTGAAGCTCTCAGAAAATTCATTTTTCGACTTTTCCGATTCTATCTAGAACACATATATGGTAGCTATATAATATATTATTCCTATATTGGCACGATTTTGCTCATATATTAGAAACATGGTAAAACTCGTAAATGACAAGTTGAAAAACAAAAAAGTTTTTCATATAAGAACTGAATTTTCGACCGATCGTACCTATGAAACCTGGCTGACTGATTGACCGACTGACTGATTGACAGACTGACTGATTGACTGACTCACTGACTGATTGGTGATCAACTCATAGCCCAAGCCGTTAGAGCTATGACGCTATGATTTTCCATGCAGTTGCCTTATGAGATGTAGGTGCACGCTTAGACGGGCTTTTGGGAATTTCCACGCGCAAGTGTGGAAAAACAGCGAAAAACGCTTGTACACAACTTTTTGGTTTACCAGACCAGATCGGTGTCAAACTCATTTTCAAATATCTTCGTTTAAATTCAAGATTCTTACAAGAACTTAGCTTTCAATGGATTGTTTCTATGGCATCTATATGACATAGTACTCCGATTTTCTTCTATTCATAATATAATTAAATTTTATTTAAATATATATTTAGATGACTTTCGTTATGTCATCAATTAAAACTTTCTTGCCCCTTTCTTGTTTTAATATAATTTAATTTATTATAAGTCACATGTCTAAGCGTGTATTTCCTTTACTCATACTATAATTAATTATTATTTAAATATATTTTTAAATTCCTCTCGTTATTTTTGTCAAATTAAAAAACTTTTCTAATATACCTTTAACCCCTTTCCTCCTTTGAATATAAGTTAAATCTCGAAACGGCAGCTTCTGCCATAACTTAAGACACACGTCAAGTCCCCCCCAACCCAGCCAAATCCTGGAACATATCAGCATATCCGTTAGGCCCAAAGGGTCTGATAGCCCAAATGTGTCGCTGCAATTGCAACGTTATATGAGAATTTATTGACACTTAAGCGTGATTGGGAAAACAAACAGAATAACGAGCTAAATACCCCTCATTTGGCTGCTGGCAAGGACCTTTGGCCCAGAGCAACAGCAGCAGCAGCAGGTAGCCTCAGGCTGAGGATCAGGCTGAGGATCGGGCAGAGCTCGAGCGGCTCTCTTGATGGGTATCATAAATAGTCATCGCATAAATAGCGCGTCCTGTGACATTTATGACTCCATTGCGACTGCCGTTGGGTAATCTGTGTCCTTCTTCTCCTTTTTTTTTCTGTACACAAAAACTTATCTTAATAAGCATTTAATGGTAGCGGTAAAAAGGCGCACAAACACAGTTCCACGTGTTGCCGGGCTCTGCCATTCCGAGGCAGCGAGAAGTGTTAAGTGGGCGACAGATAAGTTTTACAAGCGAGAACAGCTAGCCACGGGGGTGCCAAAGATTTGATATCCTGGCGATTTAGTCAGCCGATATTCAAGCCAATTCATTCATCCAAAATCGAACAATTCTTAAAATTGATTGACTTAGACTTTCGGTTAGTTTGGGCAACTGAAGTACTAGCATCTGATTTGGAATTCCTGGAATTTTGCAATTGTATATATACAGATATATATAATCATACAGTCCATATACTCCATATACTCTTCATAGAACTTTATCTAGTACGCTTATTTCAAGCACATTTAATTTGAGAGAAACTTAATTATTTTATAAAAAACTTGAGAACCAAGGTCTTAATCAAAGAAATGCAGAAAATCAGCTTGATAATTCTAAAGAAATTTTCTTTAAAATATTATTTAGAATTTCAAATTATTTTTATCATATATTTTGTCAATCATTCTATAAAGAACTTTAGTTAGTATAACTTTGATAAATAATAAGAATTTATAGTCATTTAAATTTATCAGAAATTGAGTTATTCCATTAACAACTTGAGAACCAAGATCTTAATCAAAAAAATCAGGTTGATAATTCCGGAAATCATTTATTTAATTTTGTTTTATTTTGATCACATATTATGTCAAACAATCAATAAAGAACTTTATCTAGCATTTCATTTATTTTATTTTATTTTAGAACATAGAGTGACAATAATTTATAGTCAATAAAATGT